>BPLR01001645.1:0-64159 GCA_021605095.1 Caerostris extrusa
GGTTATTACGTACGTTATTTTAAATTCTAACATATGTTTTTTTATAAAATGGTTTAGAATTATGCAATTTTTTTTTTCTGTTTAATGTTCCTTTTTTAAGTGTTCAACGATAACTAATGAACATAATTTATAGCTTGAATATGAATTATTGATACTTTTTTCTTTCTTTGATTAAGATTGCTGCTATGCGTTTTGTTCTTACTTCACGTTCTAAATTTTATAGGTGACCTATATATCGGCGAGGTCAGTTAATAATTTTGTTTTTATTTTATTTTGAAATTTTATTTTGTGCATTACTGAAGTTAAGTTCAGCTTTCTCTTCTCGTTATTTTACCGAGATATACATCAATCAATACAAATAGAATAATTGGCAGATTTATTAAGGTATTACCTATTTTACAAACAAAAAGAAAATTCAAATCAAGAATTTATATTAATTTTAAATATGTAACAAACTTTAAAATATGTAAAAAACTGTTACTACATTTTTATTTTTCATAAAATGGATGATACCACAAATCAAAATATTAAATTTGGAAGAAAAAAATGCCAAAAAATTATTTATTCTCTATTTTTATTAAAAGAAATTTTACGCTGATAGAAACATTGTCAATATTATTCCGTAAATAGTTCAACTGACGGTATTTTATAAGTTGTTGATAAATGATTAAAGTCTGCATTAAGTTATTGATTATTATTCTTAATAAACAATACTGAAATAATTTTGAAATGAAGATAAAAGCAGCATTTGTCAATTTCATTCGCAAACAAATTTACAGAAAGCGAAAAAAGTTTTTATAAAGTACTGGGCCGTAGGTATCACAGGTTTCAGGTTCGAGTCCCGGCGGCGGTGCCATGGATGTTTGTAGTGGTTCGAATCCACTTTAAACTGTAGGTTCCAGTCTAAGATGACTGTAGAGCACAGCGAAGGGCTGACAACCCTACCCTGTAAAAAAAAACAAAAAACATCTCCTGTTTCGAAATCTGCCAGTAGGCAAACGGCCTTGGCCCACAATGGGGCTGTAAGCTGCCAATCATGATGATGATGATATTTAAATTATTATTTGAGAAAATATTTCAAACTATTTCATAGAGCAATTTACTTAAACTTTTTTAATTATTTATGCATCTTATTGATTTTTAAACTATTTATTTAAGCAAACGCATATTTATACAACAAAAATTTGAGACTCTGATTACTGGTTTTCTATATTATAAAGAAAGTATAAGAAAAGTAAAATTGTAAGAAAATATATTGTGTTTGTAGTTTTCTAATATCTTAGAAAAACACTTTCTTTTTAGATTTCTGCGATTTTATTTTTTTATTTTCTTTAATTTTTCCCAGTTTAATCGGCGGCCTGAAGGCCATCTGGCAGAGCTCTGGACGTGGGTATCGCAGGCTTCAAGTTCGAATCTCGGCGGTGGCATGCATGTTTGTTGGTGCCTCGGGAGTCCACGTTAAGCTGTACGTCACGTCCCAGTCTATTCTAAAGTGTTCAAATAAATGACCGTAGAGCAACAAAACCAAACCCAGCTTAATTGACTTATTTTTTATTATTAGTCAGCACAAAACACACAAACTCCGTCGTTGCTCAATTGAATAGTATATCACTCAATTAGAAGTTGGTTGACACATGGAAAATGAAAGTTAATCTAATAAAAGTGCTTACCTCCTGTTTACTCGGAAGCTTAATATTGATAACTTAAATGATGTCCCCATTTTTTTCCAGTCCGTCCCCTGCGTTACTGAATGTAAGTACCTAAGGTTGGTTTTAAACTCAAAAAAATTCAATTCTCTCTGAAGTAGTTGCGAAAGCATCTGCTGCCAGTAAAAACTAATTTTTAGACGGAAACAAATCCATAAAAATCTTGATCTTAATCCGATTCTTCGACCAATTCTCATCTATGGTTGCCCCGTCTGGGCTTCCACTTCATTGAAAAATCTCCAAAAGTTGCAAGGTTTCCAGAACAGACAGGTAGCCAGTATAGTTAATGCCCGTGGTTTATTAGACGGAAAAAAATCCATAAAAATCTTGATCTTAATCCGATTCTTCGACCATTCTCATCTATGGTTGTCCCGTCTGGGCTTCCACCTCATTGAAAAATCTCCAAAAGTTGCAAGGTTTCTAGAACAGACAGGTAGTCAGTATAGCTCCGTGGTTTATTAGACGGAAACAAATCCATAAAATCTTGATCTTAATTCGATAATGGATTACATATTCAAAATTTCAAAACATTTTCATGATAAATGCCCTCAGATTCGCAATGAAGCTATACAGTTCCTGTATACTACCCCGACGTCAGTATCTCTAGAAAAAGATAAATTTTCTCAAAATATTAAAAACAATATACAAGTATTACAATTTTCATATGTTAATGAGATGGATGAAATGGCGATTTCATTTTTAAAAGTTTCTTATATTGAAGTTCCGAGATGTACTGATTCTAAGGAAAGAGACTAAATGCTCATCTGTCGGTATACTTCTGAAATACAATTCTTTCTAATGTTCGTAGTTGAAAACAGTTGTTCACATATATAAGATAGAAACAAACATGGCACTGATTTTTCTGGGCGTGAGATATTAAATTTGGGAAACTTACTTTCGATAATGATTTGTAAAACTTTAACTTTGGCATATTTTGAAAAACTGCTTGAGATGATTGTTAGATTGGAACTGAATTAATTCAACCTGCAAATATGTCCTCACTGCTTCACAATTTACGTTGAAAGACATAGTAAAAATATCCAATTCTTTGTTGAATGGCACTGAAATCTTGAAATATGCGTTCGCAGTTAGTCAAATGCAGTTTTTTCAAACCATCTTCATAATTCTTAAGCTTCTCTACATTTATTGAGGGTATTGAATTTAACCTCGGGAAATGAGATAAGTCGTTCTTAGCTAGCTGCCCAGCAAACAAGATTAAGATTTAGTTTAAAAAGCTTTGAAATGGACCCAGATATCGTCGATAAATTGATTTTTCCTTTGCATCTTGACATCAAGTTGCTCATATGACAAAGAAGTTCTGCGAAAAAGGCAAAGTCCGAAAGATATTCTGTGTATCTTCTAACATTTCATTCCGCAAAAAATGCGCAGTCTACCCCATGAGAGGTCTAATTTACCTATATTGATTCCCATATATCTGCTTCTCGAGAAAGAGATAACGCTTGTTGGAGCCACTCACAGCGGTAACTAACAAACAACTTCACTTTTAACACTTTACCGATTAAAAGCTGTCTGTGTTTGCTATTTCCGTCGATTTATGTTTTGTAGAACAAAAAAATAGAAAGTAAAAGATCATCAATCCTTTGAAAAAGAAGAAAAAAATATTTAAGCAAAGTAGAAAAGGAGCTGGATATATAATATATATTTAATTTACCTCGGACAGGAAAATAAAAATTCTATCCGCGGGGCCGTAGTTGGCCCATCCCTGCCTTAGATAATTGGTTATTCATTTTCTTATACTGAAAGAATAATTAACTTAATAATTCAGACAATATCAGATTGCATAAACAAAATAATAAACGTATAAATAAAACTAACTTAACTTCATTAATAAGCTTTCTCACTAACACACACAAAAGAACATAAAAGAGTCATAGATTTGAAAATCTTGAAAGAGGAACACTTAATTCACTGTATTAGCATAGAAAGAAATATATAGGTGAATCCTTCATATACTTTTTTTTTTAATTATAATTTATTTATAATGCTTTCGTAAAGAACAATAAATTCATTATAATTTCATTCATAAATATTATACTTAACAATAAAATTATCATTTGATTTGAATATTTCTATGTAGCTGTGGTATATGCACCCTGATCTGCATGTAACCATGTTACTTTTCTACTGTCCTGCACCTTATAATATATCAATCATTTAAAAAAAATTCTTGTAATATATAAACTGGTTTCAAAAAATTCCATCAAAGAATGAATATATTTTTACTCATCATAAGCATACATCAACTAATAAAATATGACAATTGCAGAAAAAACAATATAAAAAAAAATTTAAGTCAATTCATGCTTCTTTTTTTATTATATTGCAGAAAGTCTTTTATAAATAAAGTTGAAATTTTCTCTTACATCTGGCCGCCATCTATTGGTAGATACAAGCAACTTAAATCTAAAAAAAAAAAAAAAAAAAAAAACTAAAAATAATTAATTTAATTTAATTAATGAATTAATATTTAAAAAAGTGCATTAACATCAAGTATCATGCATTACAAATTCAAAAAAAATGCATTTAAACTTGAGTGGAGGAATAAAAAGATATTTTATTAACTTTTGAAAATTTGAACAAGATATATATAGGAAGAGTGTGAACTAATAGTAGGAATTGAAAAAAAAAAAGGATGCTGGTAAAATATGTTTGATTAAATAAAAATCTCTTAGCTTTCAAACAGATATTAAATCTGATGGTAATAATGCATTGGAATTACATAATGGCATCATGTAATTCTTTTGGAATGCTTCAGCAAGAAGAAATGCCTAATATAAAAATACTTAACATTTATGAATGTAATGTAAAAAATTACAAAACAATTTTTTTTTTTTTTAATTTGGGTATTGAGATATATTGTTTGGGTTTGGTTATTTAACCATATATACTTACGAAATACTATAAAGAATACTTTTGTTTTATAATTTGGTTATAAGGTTATAGAGGTTTGGTTACTGGTTATAGAGGTTTGCATAAAAATATTTATTAATTGTTTTTCAATAATCTAAATATCATTCCCTTCTATTTTTATTTAATTGTTTCTATCTTATAAATAATCAGCAAAAAAGTTATTGCAATTAGCAATTTATTTATGGATAAAAAATAATTAAAAAAAAAAATACAATGATAAAATATTAGGTATACATAATAACTTAAATAGGTTAGCCAATATAAAATGTTATAACTTATGAAGACTTAATGATTAGGAGGAAATAATACTGAGGGTTATCTTTCAAAATATTTTAGAGCTCTAAATTTGAATAAAACAGCAAATAATGATATTAAAAAAATCAAACAAATGTTTCTAATTTCTATAATAATAAATATTCTTTACAATTTAAATATTATTTGAGATAGCAGCATAATTGAATGATTAGAGAATTATCTTTTTTTTTTTTTTCATATGTAATTAACTGAAGCATCGACAATCTTAACAAAGAAATTTAAATGTCACATAAAAAACTAAAATATAATGTATAAATATTCAGATTATTTCTTTATATTTTCAAAAGATTTAAGAAGGGGAAAAAATAAACAAAAAAAAAAAGTTGAGTTTTGGATTTTTCTTTTCTTAATTAGTTCTGCTGAGATTACTATTTTTTATAATTGGGAAATTTTGCTTATTATGTAATAGGAAAAAAAAAAAAAATGTAATGAAAATTTTAGAAACAAGTTCAATTCATACATCAATGATAAACAATTACACAAAAGCAACTGCTTTTATAAGTGTTATGACATGTTTAAGGCTTAAATATATATTTTTTATAATTTATAACATTTTTCAAGAAATAAAAACATTTTAAATTTCTGTTGTCCATTTGTTTCTGGTATAAATAATTTCATAATAAAAAAGTATTTTTGAAGAATTAATACAAAAAACAGATTTGGACACTTACATATAAAATAATTTTATTTTGCACAACCATATAGAGTATTTTTATAGAAACTAGAAAGTAATTTAATACTTTTAGAAACTACTGTAAAAGAGATTACATACAGATTCTTTGAAAACAGTCTAGAACAAAAAGCCAATGTTTAAAAAATAATAATAAATAACTACAATAAAAATTTTGTATTACAAAAATATAATAAAATAATTATAATTCCTTAAAATTATTAAATTTAATAATTTTACAATGCATTGAGAAACAATATAAGATGGTGAAAAAACAATCATGCATTAGATAGATAAAATAATGTATATTAATTATCTTAATGTAAAATATTTCCCCCATTCTTGATTGCTTTCATTTCATACTGTTTAACAAAATTGTAGACATCAAAATTTATTCTAAAAAGTAAACATATCACGCAATACAATGGAACAGACTTTACATATTTCAAAAATTAATAAAAACAGAAGGAATAATTAATGTTTTTCAATTAATGGGCTCTTAGCAGACAACTGTGTGCAAATTATTCAAACATTTTGTTTTTTCACCCTTCATAGCAAGAGAAAATCCTGTCACACCCCTTTTGAACTCCTCCCCCCTCCCAAATATCATAATAACTTTGATGCAATTTATTTTGTATTAGTAACATACATGAATATCATAATTTTTTAACACATATTTAAAACATTCATATTATTATTTGCAATTATTTTAATGAAATGTAATTCATTAATATGTACTATAAATATTAAATTTTTTACTGAAGAAATAATCTATTTGATTATTAATGTTTTTAGTTATTATTGAAATAGGTAGACTTTTAAAAGAAGCATTTTCGATTATTTTGGAGAAGATACAAATAGTAAGTTCTTAGTAGGTTATTAAATTTTGACTTATCAAATTTATAATAAATAACTGGAGGGGAAATAACTTAACTTCCTAAATACATTGCAGTAGAAATAATCAGTTTTTGTAGTATCGTAATATTTAAAATTCGGAATTCTAGCCAACGAACTACTTATAATTTTAAAGTTCAGAATTAAATTGCATGTTATTCAAATAATTTACTCCATAACATTTTTTAATTTTTCATTTAAAAATATTTCATTTTATTTAAAAAGAAATATTTTGTATTTACAATCTCATTTGATCATTTCTCAGTAAGAAAAATAAAATGTTTCATAACAATTATAATAATTTTTGATGATATACAAAAGCTTAATATTTTCAAACATATTTTTAAGTCTAAGATAAATTTTCAGTTTCATTTTATAGTCATTCCCACATGTGCTAAAAGAATGTACATAAATTATTACTTTTTTAAATAAAAATGTGAGAATTTCATTTTTTTTTTTTTAATTCAGTTCTAATTTTTTTCCATTAGTAGTTCTGATTTTCTAATTATCGTAAATAAAATTAAAAAATTTTTTTGTCACAATTTAAAAATGTATTAAAATATGCAATGGCTGCCAAATGAAAAGTATCTGCAACAGAAATATTTTCAAAAGAAAACCCTTATCCATATTAAAATTTTATTTTAATCTACTTAAAAGGATTTTTTTTTTATTTAACAAAACACTGAAATGGTCCTGCATGAAATGTTGTGCAAATAAAAAAAAATTAGTTTAAAGCTCTTATATTTTTTCTTGATATCTACTTGTGTTATTTGAAGGCAAGTAAAAATATGTGTATTCCAGTTAGAAATGAATCCCACGCAATTAGTTCTTGAAATGAAGGCAATTTACCAATACATTACCTGTTCATCCATCTTGAAAATCTACGAATCAAATAAAATTGTAGAAGTCCATGAAAGTTTGTTTACACATAAGAAAATATTTCCTTCTGTATGAATAAGTATACAGTAGAATTTTCTGTGAAACAAATGAGTGTTAATGGCTGTGCCAAATCATTCAGGAAAATATTTGATTGACAAAATATAATTTATTTTGAATGCAGGAAAGCTCACAAATTTAAAGATGTATGATATGAGAATAAACTACAAAACCGCTTTTATCCTGCTATGGGTGCTAAACAAAAATTACAAAAAGGTTATGGCAGATTTTATTTATATAAAGAGAAATAAACATCAGCTTAATATTGCTCTTCAACATCTAGATTCCTACCTAGAGTTATATGTTATCAATTGAATAATAAAACAAATATTTTCCAAAAATATTAGAAAACTTTTAAAACTGAATTTTTTAATATCAATCCAGAAATAATTTTGTACTTTAATTATTTATTTTAAATGTTTCCATTTCTGTATTAATGTCGCTTAATAATTTATATTTTCATGAACTTTTACTTCCTTCTTTCTTTCTATTGCCATATTAATATGTTAAATAAAATGGTTATCATAACTATTTTTAGTTTAATTGGATGTTAAGAGGGGCATCCTGTAAATAAAAAGTATCCGTAATAAATAATACAGTTCAAAAATATATACATATGTCTACTGAAATAATAGATTATAAATTGAATTCATTATTAAAAATAAAGTGCATCGGCATCAGCAATTTTTTTCTTTTTACAAATTTTGTAATGCCCATTTAAGTAATCGTTTCGAATAAATCCTTTGTTGCAATACTGACAAAGAAAAGGTTTTTCTTTTGTGTGACTTAGTGTATGATACTTTAAACCGGACTGAGTTTTATAAGTTTTGTTGCATATGTCACATTTGTAAGGCCTTTCATTTGAGTGTGTGCGCATATGATTTTTTAACTGGCACCGTACCACGAATGGTCGGTTACATATATGACACACATGGGGCTCTTCATTAGAATGAGTCTTATTATGAACATAAAAGGTACCCCTATTCTGAAATGTTTCATTGCACACGTCACAAACATAGGGTCTCTCTTTTGTATGAATTCGCAGATGACAACGATAAGTGCTGCTATGAGTAAATGCTTTACCACATATTTCACAGACATAGGCTTTTTCTTTATGGCTAAGTGCATGAGCTCTCAGGCTAGCTTTTATATTAAAAGCTTTGTCACACTCATTACACTTATATGGCCTCTCACCCGAATGCACAACTAAATGTGCCTTCAGAAGTGACCTATGAGCAAATTTTTTCAAACACATATCACAACCATAAGGTTTATCTTTTAGATGAGTTCCTAGATGTTGAAATAAATTATCACTCCGAGAAAAGGTCTTTTTACACATTTCACATTCAAACGGTCTTTCCTTTGTATGGGTTCGAGTATGGTTATTTAGTTGGCTCTTTTGGGCAAACCCTTTATTACATATTTCACACATATATGGTTTAACTTTAGAATGTGTTAATTCATGTTTTTGCAGATAGGCTTTCATTGTGAAGCTTTTGTTGCAGACAGTACATACGAATGGC
Organism: Caerostris extrusa; assembly: GCA_021605095.1. NCBI lineage: Eukaryota > Metazoa > Arthropoda > Arachnida > Araneae > Araneidae > Caerostris > Caerostris extrusa. Next base: position 8,976 of record BPLR01001645.1, read on the forward strand.
CTCTCCATATTATGAGTAGCTACATGATTCACAAGCCCAAGCAATTGCAAGAATGTTTTATCACACAAATGACAGGCATGAACTTTTTCTCTTTTATGATTATATAAATGCTTTCGTAATGAACCCTTATTAGACATCGTTTTGTCACAAATGTTACACACAAAAGAATTTCCGTCTATACTAGTATGTAATTGAGATTCTGAAATGTCTTCAATAGTTGAATCAGTACTGTTTACATCATAGATCAATTTATCATCCAAAGAATTTTCTGTTTGATATACTTGAGTATCCTCTATAGTTGATGCTGAGCTGTTTTCATCATAGATGGATTTTTCATCCATGTTGCTTTTCATCTGAGATGCTGCACTATCCCTTATAGTGGATTTTGTATTGTTTTCATTACAGATTGATGGGTTTACTGCTATGTCCGTTTGAAATTGAGATCTTAGATTATCCTTGACAGATGATACTGTACTGTTTACATCATCGGTCAAATTTTCATTTATTTCAGTTTGCAACTGTTTTGTACAATCATCCATTACTGTTACTGTGTCGTTTTTATTACACATAAACTGTTTCACATTTGTGTCAATTGGTAATTCAGATGATAAATCCTCCTTTCCAATTGATATAGTAGTGTTTACAGCATGGGAAACTGGATTTTCTTCCATACCAGTCTGCAACTCGGATGTTGAAACTTCCATTACAGTTGATATTGTAGTATTTGCATCATGCATAATTCGATTTTCTTCTGAAAGAGATTTTAAAGAATCCATATTAAAGAAAAGCCTTAGTAAATAATTCAAATACTAAGGTCAATAGAAAAAAGAAAATCGTGATTATTTTAAAATTAATTCTTTTGAACCACTAACAAAATAAAATGCAATCGAGCGACGCGAATTCTACTATCAGAAGTTTGGAGAAAAATTCAGTCGCTTAGCAGTAGGACGAATCAATAAACACAAATCGGAAAAGACGAATCCGAGTCCACAGAAAATTATCTGAATGTAGACCATTGCTAAAATGCGAATCAATTGTTAAGTATATTTTTCTTTTTATTATTAAAAATTATAATCAACCTTCTTGACATTTTTCTAAAAATATGAGCAAAGAAAAACTGATTTTACAGTTGGTTGAAAAAATAATCGAGCACCATGATCTTTTGAAAAAAAAAAAGTCCGAAAACAGAAAATGATATCTATTCATCTAATCTATTTCATCTCTTATTTCTCTAGGGAAATGAACTTTGGACGAACGGGAAATCAGGATACTGATGGTTCAAATTTTTTAATTCCTTACACACCAAGATTGGTTCTCTAGTTTTATAAAAAAATCAACATCTTGGTTCTGTATTTAAATAAAATGTCTTCTTTTTCCTTTCCATCTATGTAAAAAGGAAAAGAGTATGTTGGAGTTTTACGAATTTTTTTTTTATTTCCATACATTTGATAAAATATGAACACCCAGGATATTTTTTTTTCCTTTTATCTAAATGAAAGGTAAAAAAAGAGGATCCTGAGGGTTCTATTTCGTTTGTGTGTCATGTCTTACAAAAAAAGTCCATTGTGTTCAGCACTCCGTTATTTCCCACATAAATTCAATGGAATGGGCGGTATAAAGCCAATTTTGTTTATATACAGTATGCCAATTAATTATTCGAATGCCGGTACCATCAATAAAAAAAAAAAAAAATTTTTAAGAACTCTTTTTAATTTATACTATAATTATTAAATATTAATATTTTTAGGTGTTATACTATAATTATTTAATATTAATATTAAATAGTTATAGTATAAATTAAAAGGGTTTTTTTAAATAATATTTTTTTTTTTGAAGGTACCGGCATTCGAATAATTAATTGCCATACTGTACATATTGTTAAACTTTAATCTCATTCGAATTTTTAAAATGTCGGTAGGGAGATATAAGTAATCTCTTAATACTTTCCCCCACTGGATATTGTTGGGATTAAAATAATTACATGTTTGGGATTCCAGCTACTCGCACTTCATACGGTCATTTTCTTGAAAAGGATGACCTTGGCAGAAGAGAAGTGATTTATTTTTTCAAACGAATAGGGAAAGGAATCCATAGAATAGCAATAAATGTTTTAGGAGAGAACTAAATAGAAATAGATGCAAGTTTTTCAAGTTTGAAAATAGTGTAAAACGTTGTCAAACACATACTGTGGCATGAATAGAAAAAATTTTCAACCGAGCAGAAACGTAACAGCAGAGAATATATATATATAAATATATATATAATTATTCTCTGATTTCTTTGTAACTGGTAAATTTTTTAAGTCCACCTGGCAGTATATGTACATCACTTGAATTTTTTACATTCTCTTCTTAGTGGCTCTTTTTCCCACTTATTCAAACACAATTTTTTAATCGTTTACAGATTAGTTTTTGTTTTAAGGATTTTTTAATATCTCCTTCCAAATATTGAATAACCCCTTCCATCATGAATTGTTCCAAACTTGTATGACCGTGGTTATTGTATTCTTGCTGCACATGATTATTCAAATGATAATTCTATTTTTAGCATAATATATTATAATGAATATCTTTTTCTTTTTCCAAAGTATTTATAAAAACATAACAGGCGGGCTGAAAAGTTTGCAGATTGACACATAGATGACGCTACTAGTATTAAATCCAAATAATTTTTAGTTAGCCCTAACCTTCAAAATACACGTGTATAAATTTGATAGCTGTTTCACTATTAGTATGTGAGTTATAGCATTTTTAGTGAAGCAACTTTTGTTAGTCTGAAAAATGGATAAAAAGGAAATTTCATGTGTTAATAAAGCATTGCTTTTTGGCGAAAAAAAAATACTATTGAAGCCAAGCCTTGGCTTGATAACCATTATTCGGACTTTGCACCAGGAAAATCAACCGTAGAGAAGTGGTTTGCTAAATTTAAACGAGGCGAAATGAGCACCGAGGACGATGCACGCCCCAAAGAGGCTGTTACCGACGAAAACATCAAAAAGTTCACAAAATACTGATAACCGTAAAGTGAAGTTGATTGAGATAGCTGAGACCCTAAAGATATCAAAGAAACGTGCTGGGCATATCGTGAATGAATATTTGGATATGCGAAAGCTCTGTTTAAATTGGGTGCCGCGCGAGCTCACAATCAACCCAAAACAACAACGAATTGATGATTCTAATCAGTGTTTGAGCTGTTCAATCGGAATAAACCCGAATTTTTGTTTCGATATGTGACAATGGATGAAACATGGCTCCATCATTTCACACCGGAGTCCAATCGATAGTCAGTCATGTGGACTGCACGTGATGAACACTAAAAATGCTATAACTTCACTAAAATTGCTATATAATAAAAATAAATGTGATTGAAATTGGTATAATAATTTTTTTAGCTTGCTTTGATTCAAAGCCTGTCATGGGCTGTCATCTAGTGAGTAAGTTTGGTAATATCTAACTAAAATATTAAATTAAAATAAAATAGTTGCATCTAAGAATAAAAAATTAAAGTGGTAAACATATAGAATGTTACGGAAGGCTTTCAGTGAGCATTCCTATATCGGAAAGAAATGTTTAGAAGTGGTATAAACAGTTCAAAGAAGGCAGAGAGCGTGTTGAAGATGAAGAGCCCTCTGGTTGACCATCCACCTCAACCGACGAAGCTCACGTCCAAAAATTAAAGATTTGGTGCTTGCAAACCGCCGATTTACAGTTAGAGACTTTGCTGATGATGTTGGAATTTCAAAAGGATCAGTCAATTGCCTCAAACGCGTCAAATCTCGATTGGTACCGAAAACACTGAATGCGCCAGCTCACACTGCATTGATTCTTCGTGACTTTTTCGCCAAAAATGAAACCCATATCGTTCCACAACCACCGTATTCACACCGTGCGACTTCTGGCTATTCCCTAAACTCAAAAGATTACTCTGGGGACACCGTTTTGAGTCGATTGAAGAGATTGAACGTGAATCGCCTCGCGCTTTGAAGGCCTTCCCTGCCCATGACTTTTTAGCATGCATTGAGGATTGGAAAAAAAAGTTGCCATAAGTGCATTGTGTTCGGAGAGGATTACTTTGAAGGCGATAGAATAAATTTGGAAAAATAAATAAAGAGTTTTTGAAAAAAAAAAAAATTGGACTTACTTTTTGGGCACAGTAGTAAGTAGTGATTGGCGGGGCTCAGTGACAACCAAGGATCAATCAATTACTAGTTTACGACTATTACTTCTTTTTTTCATGCGTGTATTTAAAATAATGTTCTTAAGTATATCCAATCGATACTCTGCGTATCCTATTTTAGGAACTGCAGTTTTAGAACTAAATTAGTCGATAACAAAGTTGCAAATTAGTTTTTCGTGTATGAACCAGTTAAAAATATGTGTTTCTAATTTCTTTCATATTATTACAAATCTAAGCTGTTTCTCACATTTAATGAAAATAAATGTTTAAATTTTTTATGATATATGTTCTAGATTGCAGCAATCTTATTCATCTTCTTCGTTGACGCAGCAGCCCCGTGGTGGCCAGAGCCGTCTGCTACTTGCAGATTTCGAGACAGGATATATTTTCTTTTAACGGAGTAGGGTTGTCGGCCTAACGCTCTTCAGTCATATTAGACCGGGACATATGATTTAAAATAGATTCCGAATCCCCACAAACATATCTTGCACCGTCGGGACTCGTACTCGAAACCTGTGTCACCAAGCGCCAGAATGCTAGTCAGTTGGTCATCAAGCCCCAATCTTATTCATCAGAAAACAAATTAGATGCCAAATTTTGAAACTTGAGATCAAGATCTTTGAATTTAAAAATATTGGGAAACAAAGAACTTTACATCTATTAATAACATATTGTTCATACTAGTATTTGTTTTGCTTTTTAAAAAAAATATTTTAAATATCTTTAAAAGGCATTTTTTTGTACATTTTGCTACAAGAAAGAGTATTGTAGAATAATTTTTCATTATTGCTTTCTTTTGCTTTGAAGATTTCCTTATTGAAAAAAAAAATTGTTTCTTAAATAAAAATCAAATTAAATTAAAGTTTAGTGTACTAATGGGGTCATATTTATAAATAACTGCAGTTTACTTAATATCCATAATAAAACGTAAAGCAAATATGAAAGGAATTAAATGAAACTTATCTTATAAATTATTATCAACTGAAATCAAATTTTTTTTTTTCTTACAGCAACTTATGACAACTTTGATAACGTTGAGTACTCCGAGATTAATTTCACATTCTTTTTGTCCTATTCTTTATTAACTTTCAAAATCAGAATTTTTTTTTTTTTTTTTTTTTGTTATCATGTGTGGAACATGATAATGTCCTAAATTTTGGCAGAAAATGGTAGTTTGGGCCCCTTAAATCTTGAAATGATTTATGAATAGCGTTAATCCCCAGGAATTTTCTTGAGTATTTAGCTTTTGCTTGAAGTGTTTTGTAGTATGATTTTGAATCACTTTTCGTGTTTTGGGTTGGGATTTTAAACATTTGTATTTCCAATGGCTATAGTACTCGTAGTGCGTTGATCAATTCCTTCTTTTGAAGTTTCATATTTATCCCTTTTGACATTTTTTCATGCCTATTGAGTTGTATAATGCTTCTTATTGTATTTGGAATACTTCATTCTTCATTTATGCCTAGAATTTTCTAACTTTGATATATTCTTTTGGCTATTGAATGTTATAGGATTCTTGTAAAAATTGGAAAATTTCATTCTTCATTTGTGACGACATTTATATTACTTTTGTATATTCTTTTAGAGATTCTTGCACAATTCATTTCTTCATGAAATTTTTGATCTATTCAACATTGCTATATTCATGTGGCTATTGAATTTGACCCTTCTTTAGTAGTACCAATCAATTGCTTCATATCTCTCGTGCATTATTAAACATTGTTATATTCCTGAGTTTATTCATCCGTTATCGAATGTTCACACATCATAAGTTGAAATTAGCTTAGTAGATTTCATTTTTTTTTTTTTTCTGCTTATCGTAGCGTAGTCTGCTTATTGTATTTATGCCGATTTTATTAAAGTAAACATTTTAAATTAAAAATGAAATTGAGTGTTACTATAAAATTTTAAATCAATAATTTATATTTAAGCTTGTATGCCACAGACATACCGCTGCCCCACACGTGAACAATTCAATATTTATTGATAAAGTAAATATATTTTAGGAATTTATTTTAATATTTTACCTGAAGGATTCAAATAGTTTTTATAATAATTAAAATTTTATAACAATTTAAATTATTATAATAATTTTTTATTTGTTTCATGAGTTGTTACATTTATATAAGAATTTTATTTTTATCTCATTTGTAAAATTTCTGTCCTGTTTACATAAGTATTAATGCGTAATCTTGTTAATTTGCATAATGTTGAATTATAATTAAGATGAAGGGTCCTGATGACCGAGTGATTAGCGCTCTAGCGTTCGGTACCACAGGTTTCGGGTTCGAATCTCGGCAGTGCCCTGGATGCTTGTAGTGGTTTGGAATCCCCTTTAAACCTTAGGTCCCGGTCTCCTATGACCGTAGAGCGTTGTGGAGGTAGTGTTACTCACATCCGTAGCAAATCTTCAAGTTGCATGTACCCCTGGGTAGTGCTAAATGAGTAACAGCGGTGCAGCCCTTGCTTAAGGCATGAAGATTAATTGTCTCTGTATTGCTAGCTGCATTAGAACAACCAAATGATTAAGATTTGGGGCCTAAATGGCCGGGTGGCTAGCTCTCTGGCGCTCGATACCACAGGTTTCGGGTTCGAGTCCCGGTGGTTCCATGGATGTTTGTAGTGATTCGAATCCCCTTTAAACCGTAGGTCCCGGCCCTGATAGGATCGTAAAGCGTTGAGAGGCATTGTTACTCCGCGTCCGTATCTTCAAGTTACACGCGCCCCCTGGGTAATGCAAAGTGAGTAACGTCTGTGCAGCGCTTGCCTTAAGGCATCCATGACCAAGCTGTCTATGTGTTTGGCAACTGCATTAGAAAGAAAAAAAAAAAATGATTAAGATTTTTTATTTTTTATTTTCAATGTTTTCTGAATTTATGCAAATGTTTTGGTTTGATATTCTTTCATCAGTTATATACTTATGTGAATGCCACGTAGTTGATTTATATTGTTAATGGGGATCTGCATCGTATGTGGAGCTCTCACCTAAAAATCTGTGTTTTGAAACAATTACCGGATTCAAGTTTTTTTTTTTTTTTCTTCTTCTTCTTTTTTTTTTTTTAAGCATCATCGTCACTCCTGTGACGGATGTGTTTTACCCCGAAGGGAGTAGTAAGAATCCACCATGCATTCCCACGAGAACTATATAGCAGACAGCATATGGAGAGGGAAAGAGCAATAGGAACATGAAAGTGTACAAAGTTGGTAGGTCCTTTTTCAAGCACGTGTTGACCCTCGCAATGGCCTTTGCAAGTCATTTTTAAGCACATTAGACTTTGGAACCGAAGATTCGAGAGAGGGAAAAAGAGCGAACAGTCTAGTGAAGATGTACTACAGGCAATAGGGAGGGCACAAAGACCCTTAAACAAACTTGCTTTAATATGATTTTGTAAGCATTTATCGTGTTTTATTTTCTGTGTTATGTGTCGCAATTGTGCAGTGCTGTCTTTTTAACTTTAAATAAATATAACAGCTAAAGGTTTTGGGGGGCTTGATGGCCGAGTGACTAGCGCTCTGAGGCTCGGTGCCACAAGTTTCAGCATTCCCCGGCGGTGCCATGGATATTTGCAGTGGTTCGGAATCCCCTTTAAACCGTAGGTCCCGGTCTAACAGCTAACTACTACACTATCCCCGGTCTAACAGGCTACTACTACACTACACCACATCGCTGTGCCTAGAACTGAGTTGCCCCTTTATGGTGTGGAAATGATGTGGGTGAGAAGTCTGATTAGGCTCTGTAACGCTCTACGGTCATATGAGACAGGGACCTACGGCTTAAAATGGATTCCGAACCACTACAAACATCCATGGCACCACCAAGATTCGAACCCGAAACCTGTGGTACTGAGCACCACAATGCTAGCCACTCAGCCAAAATACCCCTGTACGACTGTAGAGCATTGGGCGTAGGGCTGACAACCCTGCCCCGTAAAAAGAAAAACATCTCCTATCTCGAAATATACCAGACCACCTCCAGGCAGACGGCCTTGGCCACCATGGGGCTGTTGTGCCGATGAAGAAGAAGAAACTTTTTTTGAAGAATATTCATTTGAAGAAACAACTCAGTTTCTACCATGAAAATAACAAACTTCATTAAACCTAGATAACACCCATGTCAGGTCTTAATCTGTACTATTAAAAAAAAAAAAAAAAATTTCGGAGATCTATTTGCTAACAATGTGAAGCTAGTAGTAATACTAGAGGTGCTCGTTTGAACTCTGCTTGAAAAACAAGACTCACTAAAATTTCTCACTAAAAGGACCTTAAATTTCATTTTACTCTTGTTTCCTGATGCTCAAATCTACTATGTAAATTTTTATTCGTCAAAAAAAAAAAAAAAAAAAAAAAAAAAAAAAAAAAAAACCTGTATATTTGTAATGACAGAATTAATACAATAAAATTTTTATTATATATTAGTCAATGAATTCTTTAATGTTTGTTCTGCAGGTCATTAAAATATTTTTTTTTTTTTTTCTTTTTTTTGTCATATTTTGTCATTATTTTTGTATGGTTATAGCAATTCCATTCATTTGCAATTCTCTATATTAACTAAAGTTTTCTCTTTTCTCTGTTTCTTGTGCATAGGACTATTTACTATTCACTTTTGAACAGATTGTAATAAAATGCATTTTTATATTCACTGTAATTTATTAAGAACTCGCTGAATACATATCTTGATTGAGAAAGAAGAGAATATTTTAATTTTCACATCTTTGCAAAAAAAGGGAATAGGTAAATCCCTTCAAAAATTGTACATTTTGCCAAAGTTGTTAATTTTCTACAATTCCTATCTATATTATTTTGACTCAATTACAATCTACATTATTTTGATTCTTAAGAAAATAAGTTTCTATCCGAATTGTAAAAAAAATGTATCTATATGTAAAAGAAAATATTAAAAAAAAAAAAAAAAAAAAGTTGTTCTAAACCAGTTTTATAAATGGAATAAAAATAATTTTATTAATATGAATGACTCATAAAATATATGAACAACTCACGATTTTTAATACAGGGCACCTTTCATTGAAAATATTCTCTTAGTATAATAGATAATTTAAATTTCATCACAAAGTAAACTTGATTCCATGTGATCATATTTATGATATTTTAGTTCCCTTTAGATCTGAAACGAATATTTGCTGAAAGGTCAAAAATATGAAAATAATCCTTAATTTAAAACATGAAAACTTCTTTAAAAAAAAAAAAAAATTCTGCTGTATCAGTCATTGTTTATTTTAAAATACATTTTAGAATAAAAGAACAGATTTCAGAAAAAAAAGATGAAAAAAGGTACTTTTTCATAAAGTTTATCGTTTAAAAACACTTGATTACTTTCAGGTCTTTTATTCTGCTTTATCAGCGGTTCGATTCAAGAAATATGCTGCGAAAAATTGATAAAATAAAAAAAATCTTATCAGAGCAAGAGCAAAGATGGTTGAGGTAGGTTTATCTTCCTACCTTTTCTTAAATTACCTAAAAAGTTGTGTCATGTAAAATTTATTAAACTGTTTAATTGCTGAGAGTAATAACAATTATCAAGCATTTTCCTTCATGATCAATATTTTAAATTACTGATTCTCAGGTAAATAAGAACAATGGTTTTTTGTCTTTGGAACTTTGTCTTATCAGTAACTGAATATAACTTATCTATTTGCAGGTTAGATTATTACGTCGAAGCCTTTATTTTTAAATTCTTTTATTGTTTCATTAATGTTGTAAGTATTCGTTCTGTTAAGATCTTAATTAGCAGAATAAATTTCGCACTTCACAAAGTTTTTACTTCAATTAAATTCCATTGTTTCAATTAATTTTTGAAATAATTTATATTTGTAAAATAATTAATTTATATTTTTATTCCATAAAAAAATTTATTACTTATCATCAAAATGCTTATTTCATTCACAACTTCCAAGTGTAATGCCGGAAGCTGACGAAGTTTATTCCAGCAATTTGGCCGCAGTTTGCAAAAGAAGAGATAAATAAAAAAAAATAATAATAACAAAATAGAATAGACGTGATCATCGTAAGTAGGATAGTTGATATTAAAGATGGTGTAATATTAAGAATTACTAGTGAATTACCTCACATATGTCTGGTAATTGTACAATAAACTTCACTTCCGAAATGTCAAACTGACATTATGTGAGGTCTAAAGTGAAATTCTCTTCAAAAATGGATCGATCTGACTCTGATCACAAACCAAGAAGTATAGAACGTAGATTATCAGGTAGGCGTAGTGAAATTAAATATTTTATTGTTAGAATACTTGAATATGTTGTTTTGAAATAAACTATGCGTGTTGTGCAGCTTGCTAATCAAAATAATAGTATTTATTTGAATGAGTAATGTAATGTAAACACCAGTGTCTTCTAAATAAACAGCGAGTGATTACTCAATTGGTTTCGTTGTTATTTTTCTACTGAAATTCAAACATTGTAGTTGTGATCTAGTTTGAATAACTGCTGATTTATTTTAAGTATTATTGATTTTTTTTTTATAAGTTATATATTTTTTATTTTAAGATGAGTGGTAATTAATTTCAAATCAAGAAAATTATTAATACGTATATATTTATGAATACACAATTTGTTATAGGAACATTTTTCAGGTATGTGTGATTCGTTTTTGACTTTACATTTATGAAAAAAGTATCTCCTATGAATTATTTTATTTAATTAAAGAAAATGTAAAATTTTCTTAGATACTGAAAGTAGAAATTGATTTTTAATTATGACAAATAAAAGTAGTATTCTAAAATTATTGAATTTAATATTTTAAAAATTAATGATAATAGAATCAATTTTAGTTAAAATAATTTTATTATTATTTTCAATTAGATAAAAAATATTAGTTTTGCAACTTGTAAAATCTTGCTAGTCTCAAATTTATAAAAATGAACAAAGTATTATTTTAAACTGCTTTTAATCTATTAAAAGATTTGATAAAGTTATAATCACCTATTTCAATATTTTATTATGATATTTAATTTTTTTTATTTTGTGTGTGTATAATTGATTTGTTATAATTAACTATATGAAAACCATAAAAAGATAAATAAAGGTTTTAGATAATTTAAATTTTTGTTATTAATGATAAACAGATAAAAGATTGTATTTAATGAGCTAGTATTTTTTTTTTTTTTTTGTAAAAATTTATTAAATTCCTGTTGTACTTGATAATGTCCAGTGATTTCTTTATTTTAATTTCACTTTTCTCTTCTCAATCATTCTCTTTAATGTAATAGGCATTTTAATTATGAAGTTTTTATAAAATTTAAAATTTTTTATTTAATAAAATTTTTAAATAATTTGGAAGTTACATTTTATTTCTTATTAAATTAATAATTATAAAAAAAAATTCTATTTTGACATTATTTCTTAATTTTCATGAAATGGAATGTTTTCCCTTTATTAATCTAATATATTAAATATGAAAGAAAGTGTGTATCATTAAAAAAAAAATTACCTTATTATTGTATTAAGCAAAATGATTAATAACTCTGTGGTTGCTGTAGTTTTATTGTTATTATTAAATATTATTTTAAGTTTAACAGATAAAATGTTTATTTAAGTATTTTTAAAGTATTAACTATATTTTTTTAAACTAAATTGAATTTTTAATTTACATTTCTACTTTAAATGAGTTTTTTTTTTATTCACTTGTGAATTGTGTACCAAATATAATATAAATGCATTCTAATCATATATCAAGCTAATTAAAATTATCATCTGTTATGGTTTTATTAATCCTATATTGTCTTAAAATACACCAATCTTCTTTTTCAATATAATAGCAAGGCATCAAATTAAAACAGTGTGTGTGTGTTAAATATGTAAAAATTCAATTTTTCATAATTTTTTTTTTATTGTTAATATTATTCAATCTTTCCTTTCTTAATAATTCTTTATTTTCTTTTTTCCAATTTCTAGAATGTTGGTTTTCATATTGAAACCAGTTGGTTTCATATTGAAAGAATGAACTGATTATTATTCTTTATTTGATTTTCAATAAAAACATAATGCTAGTCATGTTTTTCTAATGTAAAATATATTGAATAAAACAGCAAAATTACTATTGATGAAAATTGGTTGAGGCTGTATGTCCAAACTCATTTTGAGAAGAAACACAAAGTTAAATTTTGAGAATTATTGTTCTAAGGAATTTTAATTAAAAAATATAGTGGTATTTTGCTTAACTCAGCTAATTTATACAATATTTCATGAGTCATTAATTTTTGCTAATTTTTTTTCTTTTATTTGTTTACATTTCCTTGTTATCAGTACTACTATAATAAATTATGATTGCAGTAACACATGTTTTTAAATTGTTTATATACATTGATAGGAAAATAAATAAATATAGCTATTTCTTTTGGTAATATTTTTTTGGTAATATTATTAATAAGCTTATAAATAAGCTTATTTAGCATTTTGTTTTTCCAAAAGGCAAAAAATGTATAGTGTTATTTTAAAATAAAACTTAATCTGTATATAACATTTTATAAATTTTATATTTAATATAATCATTTTATTTTGCTTACAATATACAGCTGCTATATTTTATTCATATATTTTCTAAAATTTTTATATATGTAAACCTCATTTCCACCATAAATATATATCTAGAAATTATATATAACAAGAACTATTAAACTTCATTCTCGGTTTATGCAAAATTTCTTAATTGAGACAAGAATGCAATTTTACAAAAATCTCTGAATTTTCTTGAATTCATTTATTTCTCTTAATCTAGGCCACTAATTTGGTGGCATAAAAGTGAGTAAAATAGCTTAAAAATATTTTTTTGATATCCCAATTTATGCTACCCCAAACTTATTTCATTTATTCATCTCATTTAAACATTTTCATTCATAAAATTTTCTTAGATTTTTTTGAGGCAACATCTTTATAAAGTTTTCTCAATGTTTTAGAAATCATATTTGTTAGAGCAAAAAGTAATGAATATAAATAAGAAACAGTATTTATTTTAATATTATCTACAGAATTTTTATGATGATTTTATCACCTACATTTTTGTGTAATATTTTTAAAAAGTATGACATTTTTTATTAATTTTTATTGAGCTAAATTTTATATTTTTTTTTCTCTTCAGTTGGAGGTGAATCATCCAGGTCATCGAGTAGTGATAGTGTGCCAGGAGACCACAGTTGTGATTTCGAACCTGCACTAGAATTTGATGACACTGAGTTAGTTCATGCTGTAGAAGCAGGTAGTTTTTCCAATTTCTTTTTTTCTTTTTCTTTGATTTTTGTTATTTTTAATCCTTATTTTTTGCACATGGATTGACTTGTATAGTTTCCATCCTCAACTCATGTACCGCTAGACAAGGTTCGATCCTTCTCAAGTACCGAATTCCTAGAACTCCAAAGGATTGTCATTTCTCCCCAGGTTTTCTGAGAATTATACATTTACCCTATCTGTATACTTCCTCCGAGTTTCAGAATGCTATCACTGCCCACTTACAATTCCCTTCTCCCCCCCCCCATCATTGACTCTACAGCCCTTGATGGGCTCTGACCTCCTTTAAGACTTTTGCCATTCGACACGATTAGTTGCTTTTTTGTTTCCAATTAGTGATTCTCAATCTCTTCAAGTTCTCTTTGACTTGATCTCCCCATTTAACTGTTGGTCTTCCTGTTTTCAAGATTAGGGTTTTCCCTAAGGAATCTCCTTATTGTTGTGTTTAGCTCCGTTTTGTTTACATGACCTAGCCATTGGATTCTCTTTAAAAATTTTGTATAAAACCTTTTAAAAAAAAATGTATATGTTTTTCTAAATATTTTATTTGAATTATTTTGTTGTTGTGCAAAACAGCAATACCTTCCATTTTTAACCGAGCAAACATTTCATCCTCAATACAAATTTTAAGGGAAAATATTATCGTATCTAAAAAGAACTGATTCATTTCCAAAAAAGATAATAAATTGTTAGAACTTTGAAGTAAAAATTGTAACTTTTATCTTTTCTGAATACAAAACCTACAAATATTTTTGAAATCTATTCTTTGAATAATATTTGTCAGTATAATTATGTTTGAAATTGATTATAATTATTATGAATATTTTTTAATGATTATAAGTAATACACCAAATTAATTGTCATATCGCGTAAAAAAAATTATGATTTCTATTCACATGGTTCTGTTTAAATTTTTAATGATTTCATTTTATGCCTTATTAAACGGAATTATGTGTTCCTTGCATGGTAATTCTCCTGATTTACCCAAAAAGCCCTTCAAGCTTTGAACAGTTTTCTGATTAAAAGAAAAATTTTCAAAGTATCTCTAAAAGCCTTATAATTCATGTTTCTGTCTTAAAATTCAGTTGTACATTCATCTTAATAAATTTTAATACTTATATATTAAATTTTTGGCAACCAACGTCTTTAATATTGTTATCCTTTGTAATTTCTTTAGGTGAAAAAAAAAAATATATTAATAAGTGCTTTCAATAAATTTTCCTAATTACAGTTATTGTTATTTTTCTCCATTTCTTTTAACATTGGTGTCAATATCAATATTAAGAGGTCAGTTACAGATTTACAGATTTTTGAGGTTCAGAAATTGGCAAAAGTGTTTGTATTACTTTTACTAAACTTATTTAGAATTAATTTTTTAACTATAAACATTTGATTATAAAATATATTCATGTTTTTCAGACATGGATTTAGATAATGATAAAGAGACTGTAAACACTGACAGCGATTTGTTGGAATCACCCATGTCCGATGGACTAATGGAGGATAATTTTGAAGAAATTTGGGAACTGATGCATTCCAACCTGATATTGATGGAGATGATGAGGAAAACAATGACAACAGAGTTGTTGAAGAAGAAGAGGATGACTTTTCTGATATTGCTCAGTATGGAATTATAGAAATTGCTGGTGTGTTTATTTCTGTTTCTTTTTCTAATATATTTTAAATAAAATGCTTCAACTGTGTTAATGTTTTACCTGTAAAATAAAAGTTTTCATATTGGGCATTCAGAATCCCAAACAGTGACTTGATATATTTTTTACAAATAAAAATTCAAATCACCTTATATAAAAGGAAATAATAATATGGATAAAATTTTAATGAACAGGAATTTTAAATTATCCTAATTTTTTTTTATTGTTTCCATGAACTATTTATGCAGGAATGTGCTTTTTTTTTTTTTTTTTATTACTATCAAATCACAAGGTAAAATCAAATATTTCTTAGTAACCATCATCAAATGGGGGAAAAGGAAATTCTTCAAATCAAGTCATCAAATTTCAATCATGATTCATACTATTTAAATATTTTCTTATTTTTAAAGTAAAAAGTATTAAGATTTTATTTTTGTATTTCAATACTGCTCATCATTTGTAATTATTAATAAGATTTTTAGACTATATTTGAATAATTTTATGTAGAGTTAAAAAATTGCTATTTTATGTTAATAATGTAAAAATAATTAAATATTAAAGTTATAATATTTAATTATGAAAAATTATTACTTGACATTATAGAATTTTATCATGTTATAGAGGGATTGAAAATAGAAAGCTTAAAAATACTAACTAATATTCATAAAAAAATTTTATTATATATATAAAAAGAACAACAATTTAAATGTTCAATTAAGATTGTTTAAATTTACATTTTGTTTTTAATGAAGAACAACTATTGAAACTATTTCCTGTAACCAATAAGGAAAATAAAGTTTTAATAAAAACACATATGGTGCTACTACTCAGGATTTATAATATAGATAAGTCATATTTATCATATATATAAGGAATTCTTTTATAAATTCAAAACAATAATGTAAAGAATAATTCTCTTAGCTTAAAATATTTATTCTGTTTATTAAATTTTTTTTACAAAGGATTTTTTTATTTTATAAAATTTATTAAGCTTATAAAAATACATTACTAATTTTTATCTTTCATTTTACTTTAAGTTCATATTGTTATTGTATTTTTAAATATTTTGATTGTATGATGTACTGGACACTATTTTTCTGTTTTATCATTTAAATTTTGAAGTCTCAATCATTAAAAATAAGTTGAGAATGTCAGTCTCCTATATTATTTTTTTTTGCTTTAAAATTTATCAAAATAAATAATAATACTATAATTCCAATACAAGTGATATGGAGAATGTGTCTATAATAGTCATATTGACATGTATTATGTACATCACATATATTTCTTACAACAACTAAACACACTCCGTTTTTTTTAACATGTTTTTTTTTGAATTTTCCATTATCTGACTTTATTGCATAAATTAATCATTTGCTAGATTATGAATGAATTTTTTTTATTTATTAATATTTTTTGCTCTTTAATGTAAATTTAATTTTATCATTTAGGTGATGACTCATATGGTCGGAAAGTCATTGTTATATCTGCTTGCAAATTGCCTTCAAATAAAGCTTTTAATCATGCTAGGTTTCTGAGGTAAATGTTACGTTCTTAGTTAAGTAAAATGACATTAATTTAATGTTGTATTACCGAATCTAAATCGAATTTGGCTATGATTATTTATTCTCCATAATTTTAAAATATTCATCATTTTCTAGATTTACTATTAAAACTTGATAAATATTTGTACTTTTGAAATATAATCTGCTTATGGATTGCAAACAATTCGAGTAATTTTTGTTTGTTATTAATTTGTAATTTTGTACAATAATGCATAGGTTATTTAATTAATCTTGTTGTTTAGTATTTTGCTATTGTTTTTAATATTTTCCACCATGTTCAATGCACTTCTCCATATGCTCGAACTGCATACTGAACCAAGTCTTTCATTGTTCATTTGTAAAAGAATTCAAAATTTCTTACCATTCTGACAATAATTCTGCTTCTGATGAAAATGTGCATATTTTTGGTTGATTTTTCCCATATGAGGAAAAGTGCGAAATCATGGGGAGTCAAATTGTAATTGTAGATAGAATGATCTAATACTGTGATTCCAGGAGAAAAAAAAAAAAAAAAATTTTCTATATGGTTTGATAGTGCATTATTGTAATGTAGTATACATGAATGCATGGAACACTTTGGCCCCTAATTTTTTAAATAAGGTTTTGTTGGCTTTATCTGCTTCTCTATATATTGATAAACACATTAATAATTTTCTGTTTTATGTTACCAGGTATCTTATGCACACCTTAGATCAATTTGTGGAAGCAGACTATACCCTAGTGTACTTCCATTATGGATTAAACAGCAAAATAAATTACCTCTTAGTTGGCTTTTGGGAAGCTTACAAAGCTTTTGGAAGAAAGTGAGCTTTCTTATTATTTTGTAAAATTATATATTTTTTTCAAACTTATATTTTATTTATAAAAATTAAAAATATAAAACATTTTCTAACATTTGTTATGAACAGAGTTTAATTTTTTAAGTGTTTATCTTTACTTATTCACAATTTTTAATACATTAATTTGAAACATTTTGTTTGTTTATAGTATAATTAAAGAATTAAAAACGATTAATTTTTTTCTTACTAAATTTTCAATTCCGTCAATTTTTAAAGTTTTGATAACTCAGTGAATTCATATTGTTGTAGAAAATGCTTGAAAATCAAATTAGCTGAAATTAAAGTTTGTATAATGTATAGTTTCAAATCTAAAATGAGAAAATATGTGCTTAAAAATAATTTTTGTTTTCATTACTCAAAATATAATTATTTATGTTAAAATAATATTTTATAACACTATAATTTTTAATAACAATATAATATTTTTTTGCAATTTATTTTTATTTAATTTTTTGTTACAAATAATATTCATTTAACATTATTAAATGTGTATGTATAATACTAATTTATGTATAAGAAATGAAATATTTTCTTTTGCTTAGATACAAGAAGAATTTGAAAGCCCTTTATCTAGTCCACCTACTAATTTCATCCGTTTTGTTTGGAGGTTATTTAAACCTGTCATTAGGTGAAAAAAAAAAATTTTCTTTCTCTCTGCTCCTTTAAAAATCTGACATGATCTACTTTAGGTTAATAAAACACTTAATTATCTAAAAATACCTTTTTGTTAGTTTTCTTTACATGTTGCTGCTTCTAAATTTTTTTACATTAGTTCTGTCTTTGAGATTGAAGACCATTTTTTAAAATCTAATTTTTTTCTATTATATATAATTTTCTTTGCAAATATTAACTTATCTGTTTTTATCTAGAAACAATTCTTTTATTTGTAATATAAATTTAAATTTCATATGGGATTTTATTAAATTTGAATATTTATTTTTTGAAACTAACTGGGTGCATAATAATTGTTTTAACTTTTTAAAATTCAACTTTTGCTATTTTATAAAAATTAACTCTTTTTTTTAAAATTATTTAATTGATAATCAATTTTCATCATGTTTTTTGTTAATTGTTAGCTTAAATGAATGAAAAATAAGAGAATTTATTTATTTTTAAGAAACTAAAATTGAACTTTTATTTTACCTTATGATGTTTAGTAAAGAAAGAAATTTATATTGTGAAGTATTTTTAAAGAAATATTATTTATTAATTTTTCTTTTATTTATAAATAATTCATTGCATTTTTTAAGGTAAGCAAATAATTAATCCTCTAAAATTAAAAAATAACTTAAATTGGTAAAATTTACACTTTTTCATTGACTTTTTAAAAGGTATTGAATTTACACCTTCATAAAATTCATTCAGCTTAAAGAGATTAATGTAAAAATATCATGTGCACCCAAATTCTTTGTAATAATAATGTTCATTTGTGAATATTTTGTCAGATAAAAAATTTAAAATGTGTTATAAAAAGGTTAAGATGGATTATTTCTATTTTATGAAGTTTTCCATTGTAATATTATCAATAAAGGCTTAATTACATTTTCTTCTTTTGTAATTGAAATGGAATATTGAGAAAAATTTGTATAGTTTTATATATAATTAATAAGTTAAGTTAGGCAGTTTTTTTTTTACATAATCCAACCGCTAAATGTGGAAAATTGACAAGCAGCCAAGTTGAATTGTGCTGTCATAGAGACGGAAATATCATTTAGAAGAGATATTAATTGCTACAAAAAAGAATTTTAAATAATTATAAATTTTAGATTACACAATTTTAAAAGAAAATCTAGATAAAAAAAAATCCCATGCTTAATAATATTATACTTCTTTTTTTTTTCCAAAACAGTTTTGCTCCACATATATCTGCCTAACATGACTAACATGTAATTGATTTATCTATTTCTGCCATTATATTGGTGTTTACATTCCATGCTATCCATGATCAAAAACCATGGAAAAAAGTAGAATATTCGTAAAAATTGTGACATAAGACTAGAAATATATGTCATATTCTTATAAAATGTAAGGATACAACATGTTATAAGAAAACGCAACAAAAATACATTTAAGTTTAGTTACATTATGTAAAATTCTATGAGATTTTGAATTTACCATGTAGTTGAAGTTGGTAGAAAGTATAGAGTTGAAATGATTGATTCTTTAGTAAGTGATGTGGGAACATCTTTTACTTTTACTTGTATTAATCATCTGTTCCCAGAACCAGATAGAGCTTGAAAGATGTGTGGTTCATTATTCCACCAATTTTTTATTGTTGTTTTTAGAAAAGATTTACTACTGTACTGTTGGCCATTCTTGTAAACATTTCAGGCCAGAATAGCAAAAAGGTTTTCTATTGGATTGGGAGTCTGAGAAGGCCATTGAAGAGATTTTAGAAAGTTCACATTTGTCCAGGATTTTGTAGAGCTTGAATAATACACAGGTGCATTGTCCTGTTGAAATATCCAATCTTCTGATGTAGTCAAAGGAGCAACTGGCAACAAGCTTTCTCCCTAGCATGGCCTGATACAGTACAGAATTCATTTTTTTTTTCGATAAAAATAATTTCAGTTGCATTACTAGAATAAAGACGGCCCAAATCTTGACCGATTCTTCTCTGAATCCGACATTAAAAAAAATATTTTCTTTTATGCAAATCATACCAGTAAATCTTAAATACTTCTGTCCAAGCAAAATTAAACTTTTTTGTTTGAAAACATTTTATTTCTACATTCTATTTGGGGCCAGCCATTAAATGTTTCTGAGAAAAAACTTAAACAATCAATATGCCACTTAAAAGTAAAGCTTTTTTTTTTTTCTTTCAACTTTTTATACACAACAGTAGGATTTCTATGCAGTGCATTTCTTATAGTTCGGCTGTTGTAGGGCAACTGCAATTCATCTTTAATTTGCGAGGAAGACATTTTTGCTTGCATTTAAGCCTCTGTATTTACCTTTCTTGCCAAATCATCTATGAATCTTATATGTTTTGCCTCCAAGAAATAATCTTTCCTTCCTGTTTGTTGTTTTTTTGTGTCATAACTACCTGGATTAAGTAGAAATTTAGTTAACTATAGCCTTTCATCTTCGAAATTTTCGTGAAATTTCAGTACCACTTAAACCAGCATCTTAAAAATCTATTATTTTGTCTGGTTCAGTTTCTGATAAGTGTAATCCTCTTGGCATGGTGTTAAAATACATAAAATAAAACACTTTTGTTTACAAAACTTGAATTTATTTTTAGAATCGGAGAAGAGTGCTTTTTTTTTAGTTTATTTAGTCTTTCAGATGATATAATCAGCAGGTAGTTATTCCGTCAGCAGGTAGTATCTTATTAGTATAATATTAACTATCCTATTTAGAAGTCAAATTATTATTACTTATTGAGTAACCTTAATCATAGTAAGTTAACCTTATCATTATAGGTATTTATTAAGCTGTTTTATGAAGTATCAAAACACTCTATGACATTTTGTATATATAAGTGTAAAATATTTCTATTTCATTATTATTTTTTAGTGCAAAAATTTGGAAAGAAAGTTATGTATGTAAATTATCTGCATGAGTTGAAACAACATCTCCATTTTGATCAACTTGCCATTCCAAAACCCTGTTTTAGAGTAAGCCACTTAATAAAATTTCACTTTTACTGCCACTTAATAAAATTTCACTTTACTTGATATACCTAAAAGTATGTGATTTTTAATATAAAATATAGATGTTTTACTTATATTGGAATTTTTACAGAAAATTTCTATGAATCTTATATGTGCATAAATTTCTATTTAATTTTCACTAATGTTTGTACTCGTAAAGATACAAATAAAGTAATTTGCTTTTTTATTATCCCCAATGATTATTTCAAAGATATATTTTGTAATTCTTTAATGCAAAGATTTCAAAAATAGGATTGATTATTTTATTTATAGTATCTCTTGAATATTTATATGTTCTAAGAGAATATAAAGCAGTGTCCACAAAGTATTAATTCTAGATTCATTACATTTATGAATGGGAAAAATTGAATTTTGCATCCATTTTGACTGGCTTGTCACAAAATCAAGTTGAAGTTTTACTTATTCAATACATTATGTATGGTTAATTGTATTTGTTTCAACTAAGTTTATATATATATAAAACCTGGATACTTTCTCTATTGAAAACAAAAGAAAAACTATAAGTGTATATCTTTATTATTTTTTAATACACTTTTATTAGCTTCCTGTATGTTTGTATGTATGTAACTGACTTTTTCCCTGGAGATCTGTTTCTCCTCATATACACTATTTAAGCTGCAAAGAAACATTTACAGGCATCTTTCAGAAAGAAAACAGTTGATTCTTTTTAATATGCTTTTATATTAGTTTTACCTGTATGTTTGTTTGTAACTGACTCTTTGGGCTCGATTTTGCCCTACTTTAAGCGATCAGATTTAATTTAAACGTTGTAGACTTATCAAGGAACGACGACACTAAAATATTTTAATAAGTTTATTATCTCATCATGATTAGGATCGCCATGGGATTAGAGATTTTATTTTAACTTATGAAGATCAATTTAACCCATGTAAAATGAAAGTATTCAGTAAAGACATTCAAACCTACGTGGGACAGTGGCACAACGGACTATTCGCATTTAGCCTTTGTTTTACTCACAATTACATTATTGTAAGTACTGTAGTTCCACTCCTCCGTAC
The DNA here is from genome assembly GCA_021605095.1 of Caerostris extrusa. Lineage (NCBI taxonomy): Eukaryota > Metazoa > Arthropoda > Arachnida > Araneae > Araneidae > Caerostris > Caerostris extrusa. Next base: position 31,161 of record BPLR01001645.1, read on the forward strand.
CGGGACCTCATTTAAATATTTATAGTTTAAAAACACTAAAATATGCTTTTAGAGTTAATCAAACTAAAAAGTAAAAAATAATTGTTAACATAAGAATAAAATACTGACGAGAAATGAATGTCACTGTTCTAAAAGCGTGGGGGTGTTTTGTATGATATTTTTAAACTAACTCTGCGTTTCGAAATGAAACTAGTGAAAAATTATGATTATTGATATCGAGCACCGCACGCTTTTAGAACAGTGACATTTCATTTTCTCGTCAGTCATTTTATTCTTATGTTAACAATTATTTATTACTTTTTAGTTTGATTAACTCTAAAAGCGTGTTTTTTAGTTTTTGTAAACTATTTATTTATTAAGTACAGAGATACTTTTTTGAGTGTATTTTAATGTGTACAAGATTTAATATATTATTCATAAATGTATAAAAGTAATTTTATTACATAATTTCAAAAAAATTTTAAAATTAAGCATTTAATTTGAGCAGCCATTTAGGATCTTTTACTGGTGTCATAATTAAAGACATTTTTTTGCTAATTTTGTTATTACTATTTATTTATTTATTTTATTATTTTTTTTTTAGGCATGACAAGAAGTTAGTTGCAGTTTGCAAGAATTCTAAAATGACATCTTCTAGTTCTTTCCATACAAACATACCCACATTCGAAACTCAGCAATTCAGAGTTCCAATTTCTTAGTAAGTTATTGTTATTATTATTGTGTATGGCAATAAAAATTTTAATACTTACTTTTAATTCTCTTTTAATGTCTGTGATAGTTAAATCTTTTTTTTTTTTTAATTTTTATGAGTTGATCTTAGAGTAGCTTACATGACTGGTTTAATAATTAAAAACGCACATGATAAAATAAAATGTTTGCAATGTTTTTCGTTTTTATATTCTAGTTACATTCATTTGGAACATAAGTTGAAATTTAATTTAATGATTATATAAATATATCTTTGCTGATATAATGTATAATATTTTAAGGTTTTTATTATTTTTCAGCATTAAAGAGCATAATAAGGGTGAAGTCATTCCACGTGTCATGCAAGAATGCATTTCCTATTTAGATAATGATAATGGTAAACCTTCAAAATATGTTTTTGTGTCTTTATTAATCTGTTGTTAAAACTTTGTCTTTATTTTAATAATTTCTTTTCTTTTAGCATTAGAAACTGAAGGAATATTTAGGCGTTCAGCCAACACTAAAATAGTACAAGAAGTCCAGGCTTTGTTTGATGAAGGTGAGAGGCATGTTAAATATCAGGACAATTATTGTTTTAAGTTATATAATTTCTTAGCTTATATGTGCTATATGCTTTAAATATTTGCATCAAAGTTTGCAATTTTACAATTTTTGTATTGATAATTTTGTAATTGAATTATTTACTATTACTAATTATTGTTCAATTATTCAATAAAAAATTTTACATTTAGTCTTACTATTATAGCTAATTTAAATTATTACAGCTGCTTCAAGAAAATTTGATATCTTTTTTTTTTTATTAACTTTTTGGAAGTATAAAAAATTCTATCAAGGAAATTCTCTCTCAACATAGTAGTTAGGCATAGTGGTTCTCAAGCTTTGAGATATGATGGTTACTACATGTAAAAATTGGCATTTAAAATAAATAAAACTAATAAAAAAAATAATATAGAAGAATATTTTCATGAATGTAAAATTTAATGATGAACTTCAAAATTATTAATAATACTGATTTGCATTAATTTTCTCTCCATAAAAGTAATGGCTGATTTTTAAGATGTTATACTAATAAATCCAATTTTAGTTATATTTTGTATGTACTTAGCTACTGCCGTATCATAACAAAAATTAAATATTTCTTAATAATATTATAGAAAAATATTAGGCATTCGATGAGAAAATATTTCATTTATGACGGTTATATGCAACCCATTTTATTGATGACCTATGACACAGAAATTTTTTTGATTAGTTTGCAATAAGATATTAAATATTTATTTGTAGTTATTATTACATTTCAACAGAATATTGCTACTCGCATTATGTTGAAGTAAAATGAATTCAATCATAATAGGTAGGGATGCTACAGACTTGCTTGGCTGGGAGGAATAAATGTTAAAGGTTTGAATACCACAAATATGAAGGAAAACTTGCCTTGAGTAACAGTAACAGACATTTCACTATGCCTCTTCTCCCAGGCGAGAAAAAAAGAAAATCATGTTCACTTTTTATGTTGCTATAATAATTGCCAATCAAAACTTCTGATACTTCTACTTGTATGCTTGAGTTTTCTGCTAGTTTTATAATTTTCCCATCTGAGCTGTTGCCCAGTTTTCTTTTATGGGAAAAATATTGAAAACTTTTAGAAAACAGGATATACGTTCAGTTGATAAACTATACTGCTAGTTTCCAGTTTTAAAATTATGGGTGAGGTTTATTTTGTCATGTCATTAAAAATTTTTCATGTTCTTGACCAACTTTCATTGTTTTTATTGGTTAATTTTTTAATTTCTTTCACAAGCTATTCTTATTAATTTATTTAAATTTCTTTTCTGTTTTATGTTGTTTTGGCTGTTGGTTTATGAGCTGTTATTATTGGTTATGAGTGTTCTTTATGGTTATATGAGCTGTTCTGATTGGTTTATTTAAATTTCTTTCATGGGCTATTCTTATATGGTTTATTTAAATTTTTTTTTTCACCTGTTGTTGTTATTGGTTTATTTAAATTTCTTTCACTAATAAATAATTATGTAATTAAATAATTGTAAAATTGTTCTTAAAGATTGTCAGATGGAGGAAAAGTGACTCCTTTTATTCAAATTAAAATGAGATTTTCAAGAAAATAAAGTTCTTTGGAATTCTATAGTTTTTTGTATTTTTTTTTTAAATTGCTGTTATGCGTTTTGTTCTCCATTGAATTCTAAATTTTATGGAAAATCTATATCAGACCAGCCGATTATTATTATTTTTAAAATACTTTTTATCACAATTGGTTTAGTTAAAAATGTAAATACATTTCTAATTAATTTTGTTTTGTATTTATTTATAATTATATCTATTGATATTGTAAATGTTAAGGAAAAAACATAAAAAAATGTCAGAGGATTTAAGAGAACTGTAATTAATATATCATTTTATTCGAGAGAGAGAGTAATTGTACCATAAATCAATAATGTTTGATTGGAGAGTTGTATGTTTCTCCTTGTAGGATGAATTTTTGTAAAAGTGTTCATTAATGTTTTTGTTAATTAATTAATGCTTTATTTCTATTCAATTAAGTATGTTACTTTAGAAATATTCCAATAAATATTAAAATTTCAACCTTTAACTGAAGATTAAATTTGGCTTATAAAGTTCCATTTAATTTTCCTTAATGTTATCGATCCATATCATTGTAATTCATTTAAAAATTCATCTTAAACAGTAAAATCTTTAATAAATGAGTAACTATAAAAGTTAATAAATGTTTTGTTTTGATGCAATTATTTTAAATGATGTTAATTTTGATGTGAAGAATTAAGCTGTAAATGTAAGTAATTTGTTCAATTGGATTTATTTGAAAAATTACTTACTAAAAAATGTCAAAAAATTATCTGTAAACAAACAAAGTAAAATTTCAACCAAAAAAAAAAAAAAAAAAAAAAAAAATTCCTAACTCATTTAATTATAAAGATTTTAGTAAAATGGCAATATATAGGCTGTTTTACTAAGTCCATTTTGGCTCAACTTAATTGGTAAAATTTGCCAACTATTTAGCCATAAGTAAAGTATTTAAGTATAGTACAATATGTATGTATTACAAGAGGAGGTACATTGCTGCATTCTGTAACTGTTAATTCAAGAGTTGGTTTGTGCCTAGACAGTCATAGGAAATGTTAGCCAAAAGTTCAGCCGTAAGATCGTACATTATTATCTTGTATTATGCATTTCTTTTCTTACATTATTGTATTATGCATTATGCACATGGATACAATAATTAGTCAACAATGTGAAGCAAAATATTCACAAACAAGTAGAGTTATTTTATCTAATTATAACTGAAATGAAAAATGAAAATTATAACTGAATTCAAAATGAGAATTTTTTTTTAAAGCACATGCTGTAAATTCAACCTTATTATCAATTAAAGAGTGTTGTTGTAAATGTTATTAATGTTGACATAATATAACCAAGGTGGCAGAGGGAGGAATAGTAACTAACCATTTGTCACATTTGTATTTAAAGTAAAAACTCATTTTTAGAGTGGGGTTCAGATATTCTGAACTGTACAAATAATTATTTTATCTTTGAGCTGAAATTATTTATTAAGTAATTCAACTAGTAGAATTATTGAATTTCTCAATTTGTTAAGTATTATTAAATGCTTATGTATAATTCTATGAGATACATTTGCATTATATATGTGAATTAATATTTAGAAAAAATTGAAATATCACATGTAAGTTTTATATACGCACTAGAAGACCTGGCCACGCGTTGCTGCGGCTTTCTTGTATTTCGTTCAATTATTAGATACTATAATTGGTATTGTTAAGGAAGTAATTGGTAAAGAATGACGAAAAGATCAAATTAAGCTTCAACGAATAGAAAATGTTTAATTTTTATTAATTTAATGAATGAGGTAGATAATGTTGATTTTTAACACTGTTTTATAATTATTTTACCTAATTTAATTTTTAATAATCATTACTTTCATTTAACTAAGAACTAAGCGATGAACACTATTTCTTGTTAATCTGTCTTTCGTCAAAATAAATAAATTCGATGGTTTTCCAATACGTGAGCATGCAACATACAGCTGCCCATGGGAGAAACACGGATTCTCAAGTCCAAGCTACAAATAGCCGTTGTCTGCCCTTGCGACTTATTTATTGTCATCACAAAAGCCAAACGTATCGAAAATTGTAGACTTTTGAAAGGTATTGTAGATTCTGATGGTATCATAGGTAGGTACAGGACGACTTCGCCTTTAAACTTTTCAGTCAATATCGTTGCTTCAAATACGTTTCCGGTAATTCTTCTGGTGACAAATCGTGTACCGTTGCATAATTTTGGTGGATTTAAGTTACGCAATAGAAGGATCGGTGAACCAATTTTCAGACGAAGATTGTGGGACGGCATTCCTGGAATATCCAGAGAATTTAAAAATTCAATCAGAAAATTGACGATCTGGTTTTCATCAGCAATGGTGTCGATTGACTTAAAAGTCATCAGATTTTTTTTTTTTTTTTTTTTTTTGTTGTTTGTTCCAACGCAGCTGGCAACCACTCAGACAATTGCCTTTAATGGCTTAAGGCAAGCGCTGCACAAACGTTACTTGCTTAGCACTATCCAGGAGGTGCATGCAACTTGAAGATAGCCACGGACGCGGAGTAACAATCCCCCGCAACGCTCGACGATCCTGTTAGACCGGGACCTACAGTTTAAAGTGGATTCGAACCACTACAAACATTCATGGCACTGCCGGGACTCGAACCCGAAACCTGTGGTACCGAGCGCTAGCCACTCGGCCATTCAACCCTAAAAGTCATTAGATTGCCTGGCAATAAATTTTGTATTTGACAGTTAATTTCATCACCATCAACATTTTTCCTGCCAAAATTGCACGATTACTGAGCCAATTATGGTCTAAGTGATTATTAAGAATATCCGGAAATACACTCTCAATTAATTCATTTTTTGAATGAACAATAGAGCAGAAATTGTCTGGCAATTGGATGCATTGCATATTTTGATGTAGTCTGATTGTACCGTTTCAGTATCCAGTAATTGATTTGAAAATACTTGTTCCAATGGATCATTATGTAATTGTACTCACATATTTATGGTCAATCAAAGTGTTTCAACGTTTTTCCATAAAAATGATTGTTTCAAACATGCGTTAATCTCATCAGCAAACGTAGAGCTAGGAATGACAGGTAATGTGGCCAAAAATTTATACTGTTACAAAACATGACAACTCAAAATCAAATCAATATTTTTGAAATTTCTAAGTTTGTATTTATTTGTACTAACATTTTACAGGGAATAGACCCCTGGTAAATTTATATCTTTATTATTTATTATTTTGTGCTAGTTTAAATACTGTCGACACAAAATTCTTTCAAAATTTGCATGTAACTCCAAGCCTAACATTTAAAATAAAAAATATTTATGTAGCTATAATCATTTCAGAGGTTTATTACCTGTAAACATTTATGAAAAACATAAATACATAGTTTTGTAGTATTTGGATCAAAATTACTTGTGTTATGGTGTTGCACATGAAAACAAAAGCATAAAAATTCATTCTGAGAAAAAGCTAAAAACAACTTTTAATTAGAGATATTAATTTTAAAAATGCTGTAAATATATTAAAATGCCATTTAATTATCAAGTTCATAGTCTTATTTATTAAAAAATATAGTTTTATTTTCCCCCAAAGCTCTAAATATTTTCTGAGCTTTGTTTAGAAAAAGTTAAAATTTGCTCGACAAAATTTTTTTTACAACTTCCTCCCTATTTGCAAAGGCTTTTTAATATGAAATGACCTGAATTTAAAATATCTAGCCTTTTTGCAAGTGTTTTGATTAAATATATTCAAAACCTTTGAGTTTCACATAAAAATATCAACTTTAACTATTTTTTATACAATTTATTCTTTAAAATATGGATAAAACATTGCAAAAATGTGATATTGTTGCAAAACTTGATAATTCAAAAATAAATAAAACATGAATAGTTTTTCCTTTGCAAGTATTTTTATGCTGGGAATATCCTTATGTAGGTAATATGCTGTTTTCAAATTTATATCTTAATTATTTATACATTTTGTATGCTTAAAGTTTGTCGACACAAACTTTTTTTTTTACAAATTTACAAAAATTCTTAGTTTAAAAACTGAAATAAAACTAATTTATGAATTTAGGTTAATTTATGTTCTATTCCTTTCATGCATTTAAAGAAAACTTTTACATGAAGTTTCAAAGCATTTAGAACAGAAATATTTTTATTGTGATGTTTTGAATGAATACAAAATGTATAAAAATTCAAATAAGAAATAATTAAAACCAACTTTTAAATATAAATAAAAACAAATGTACATACATAAAAATGTTATTGAGCTTTTAAATTCTCCTTTATTAATATAAACACTTATTTATTTGTTTTGTTTTCTTTAAATAACTTCCAACTTAAAAGTACCATTTATCAATTTTTCTTCGACAATATTTAAATCACTCAAATTTATAACTCAAATTCTTTGTTTTTCAAATAACAAAAGTTTTTTTTTAAAAAATGTCCTTGATTTTCAACTTGCAACTATTATAATACCTTATATAAAATTTTAATGTTATCATTATATCAAATAATTGCAGAGTTTACTTCATTTTCACATTTTAAAAAAATCCTTAAAATTCATCATATTTCTTTAAATTATATTATATTATCTTGCAGATCCCATTTCATTTTAGAATTCTTAATCAAATAAAACACATGTTGACAAACTTTAAGCATAGAAAAGTTCAATGTCTTGATTCACAACTTTTCATTCAATATATTTTATTCCAATTCAAATTTACAAAATGTGTTTTTCTTCTTCACAAAAAAAAATGTTTTATTATTTTATGATGAAAGAAATCACAAAACAAATGGAAAAGTTAATGAGCTTTAAATTCTCCTTTATTAATATAAACACTTATTTAGTTGTTTTGTTTTCTTTAAATAACTTCCAACTTAAAAGTACCATTTATCAATTTTCTTCGACAATATTCAAATCACTCAAATTCTTTGTTTTTCAAATAACAAAAGTTTTTAAAATAAAATGTCCTTGATTTTCAACTTGCAACTATTATAATACCTTTTATAAAATTTTAATGTTATCATTATATTAAATAATTGTAGATTTTACTTCATTTTCACACTTTTCAAAAATCCTTAAAATTTATCATCTTTCTTTCTTTAAAATTATATTGTCTATATTATATTATCTTGCAGATCCCATTTCATTTTAGAATTCTTAATCAAATAAAACACATGTTGACAAACTTTAAGCATAGAAAAGTTCAATGTTTTGATTCACAACTTTTCATTCAATATATTTTATTCCAATTCAAATTCAAACTTAGAAAATAAAAAAAATATTGATAATCAAATCAGGTAATACTTACATACATTTGATTTATTTCGCATAGAAATAATATAATTTTCACAAAAATTTCACAAAAAAAGTAGAACATAAAACAATAATATTCAGAACATGAGAATTTTGTGGTTATGTAGTACAGACATCGAGACACGGCGCCATCTAAAAATAGTCATTATATTGTTCAAAAAATGAAGCTACCAATTCCTCTAATTGCAGTATTGCAACCCTAAAGAAATTGGCGAAAATTCAGGGTTGCAAGATTGGCACCTACCTCAATGCTGGATTTTAACCGATTTTGCATTTAAATACAAAAAAATCTGAATAAAAACTATCCTATGTCTCAAGTTGGAACAAAACACACATTTAAAAAAAAAAAAAAGTTAAAATCGGATGGTTAGTTTCGGAGTTCATCGCGAACAAACATCGGGAATTATATATAATAGATTAAAAGAAATGCAATATAAAATTTCTCCATCATCAACTTGCATCTTTTATTTGTATAGCAATGTTTCTAATTTATCTGAATTTCTATTTTGTTATTTTAGAAGTTCGAAAGAAAAATCTTTAAAAGTTATAAGTGTAAGTTGCTACTTATTGTTTTAAAGCCATATGAGTGATTGATTCATACTTATTATATGATTAGCTGTCCTGTTAGATGGTTGGAAATTGGTTCTTATCATATTGAGCTTTCAAAATAAAAATGACAATTAATATATCTAATTGCTTAAGTATTTTTTTTATTTTAAATTCTTCTGATTTAAATATTAGGTAAACCTATATGTTTTGATGATTATGGAGATATACATGTCCCTGCTGTGATATTAAAGACTTTCCTCAGAGAATTAGAAGAGCCTATTCTGACATTTGAATTATATGATGAAATTATGACTTTTCAAGGTAGGTATCATTAAAAAAAAGAATAATAAAGGGTTTTGTAAAAAAATATAACGTTATATATTATGTGTAGTTTTTTATTTATTTTTTTTTCAATTTGTTATATAGTATTTGAGTATAATAAGTAATATTAGCAAAGTTGAAAATAAATATATTTTATTTAATTGTTTTTATTAAATTAAACTAAATAACCAAAATATATTTTATATGAAATTATAAATGTATAAACTCGAATCTTGAAATTTTAAATATATAAACTCATATCTTGAAATTATAAAAATATATACTCATATTTTGAAATTAAAAATATAAGTAAGGATATAATTTTTAAATATATAAAATCTATAATGATGAGGATATTATTAAATTTGTAAAATTAAATAGAATAAAATGGGCAAGACATCTAGTGAGAATAAAGGCAGAATGAACAGGAAGAATGGACAATGTATAATATAGAATGCAGAATGAAGGTTTTTAATGCAACTTCTTATGAAAGATGAAGGGGTAAACCTAAAAAGAGATGGAGGAATTGCCTAGATGAGATTTTTGCAGTAAAGGTGAAAAACTGGAAATCATTTCTGAAAGAAGGTTGGGAGGGAATTTTGAAGATGGCCAAGCCTCACAAAAGACTATCAAGCCAATTTTGATGATGAGGATGATACTTATAATTCTATCAACTTATTATTTATAAGTTATTCAAATGTTATTATAAGGCACATGAGACTAAAAGATTGTATTGGATGTTTCTAAAGTCATGTACTGTAAACTATGATCTCATTGTACAGTAGTTCCTTATTATATCATACATTGTCTAAAGATTTAAAAAAAAAAAAAAAAAAAAAAAAAAAAAAGCTCAATGCAATAAGCTACTTTTGAAAGGTTTTATGTCTTTTTTTCCTTAAAAGGAATGTAAAATATATAGCCAATATCAAAAGGCTACTGTAATAAGAGTTTGACATTTTTAGTAACATTGTAAGAATGTATTGTTTTTATTAAGAAATTCTTATATTTGTTTTAAGATTAATCGCATATTCAATTATGTATTTTTTTTTTTTCTTTACAAATTTTCTTTTCAATACATCCTAAAAATTAATTTAAGAACATAATGCGGTAGTCGTAAACTCTTCACAAACTTAAAAGAAAAAGAAATATTAAAAGAAGGAAAATACAATATTTCTATTCAACTTGTAATTCTTCAAGAAATGTTTATTTTGTTTCAGAATTAACTTCAATTGAAAAGTTGCCTGTTGCCAAATCCCTGATATTGCACAGACTTCCAGAAGATAACTATGAAGTATTGCGATACCTGTTTGAATTTTTAGCAAAGGTAATACAACAATAATTTTATTTATTAAAAGATATTTTATAATTGTTTATTATTGCTATTTGAAAATTCTCCTCTTTATTTATTTTCCTTTCATTTTATTAGAAAAAAAACCCAGGAAAAAATCATTAAAAACTATATGTTTTAACCTTTTTTTTTTTTTTCCTTCCTTTTAAAATAAAATGCTTTGTTAATTGAAGAAAATTAATCTTTATATTAAAAAAAGTTAATTTTATCAGTAATAAACTGTAGTAACAAATATTATCTTTCATAAGCCATTAATTCAATAATGCATTATATATTGCATTCATGCCAAGTCTTCTGATTTACTTAGAAAGTTTCGAAAGTTTTCTTGTTTTCCACTTAAACAAATTCATCAATTGCAATAAATTATGAGAAAAATTCCTAAAGTATCTGAATTGCAAATTGTTATTCATTGTTTTAAAACACTTTAATGAGTGTGCATGACTTAATATCTTTTTTTTTCTTTTAGCTGTTAATAATTTTTAAATATTCATGATCAAAAAATTAATAACTATTTAAATTTTATTCTTTATAATATGTACAGTAAAAAAAAAAAAAAAAAAAAAAAAATGCTTAATTTATCTAATTATGTATTTTTAACAATATTGCGAGTCATTGGACTACTTTGTTGAGTTTTGAATTTGCGCATTTTTTCCATTATTTGAAATTATTCTAAAAAAAAAGTTAAGAAGGTATATTCATTGCATCTACCAAGATTTAGGACAAAATTTGAAGAAATTATATTTTGACTTCAATATACATAGTTTTTAAATCTGCATGTCTTGCCAAGTTCATAGAGAATTTGTCTTTTTGAATAATGGTTGTAGTTGATTTTCTGAATTATTTGAATGCTTTTAAAGTAAATACTTTTGAAATGTCACTTTAGCAAACAAGATATAGTCTGTAGGTTTAAATTCAGAGAATAAAGGAGGATTCAAAAAAATTTTTTTAACTAACAGGCAATTCTCTTCAGTAGAATATGAAGTTCACCAACATGACCATGGTGTTTTTCTTCTAATGAAGCAAAAACAGAGATTATCTGAGGATAATAAGCAATATTTTCAATTTATCTCCACTTTATTTGGGAAGGGGAAGAAAAACTATAAAACATATAAGTAATTTTATCTTCTTTCTGCTTTGGAATCAGGCAAAATGAAATTTTTTTATGATTTTTCATAACAATTTTATTAATAGTGTTTTTACTGCTTATTAAAAACTCATTAACTATTATTCAAAAGGTTTGTCTTTACTTCAACTATTATTCCAGTGACAATTTCCTGCAACAGTTGTCATTTTCAATGTTATCTTTTCAAGATTGCAAAGTTCAACTTCTCCTGGGTTCTTCAATAACATCATTGTATTTGTCACAAAATTGTTCATGCAATGAAAAACATTGAACACATAATATTGCTTTATTCAACATATCAAAAATCTGTTCCTATTTTTTGTTTTAAAGTAAAAATATTGGTGTGTTTTGTTCAACTTTCAAATTCGTGAGAACAGATGTTGTCTAAAGTGACAGCAAGTGATTAATTGCTAAATGGATTTATTACCTAAGTAAATAGTATTTTATAAAAAGCAAATTGAAATGCCATTTTAATAAATATGGTTAACTGCAATTTCAGATTTAATGGAATTTTTTTTTAAAAAATCAAAGATTGTTACAGCTTCTCTTTCTTTAACATGATTTTTAAAAATTATTTAAAACAGTTAAATTATTAAATTTAATAAATCATTTATAACAAGGTTATCAAACGGAGTACTGTAAATCGCTTTTTTTTTTTTTCTAAAATGTATAACTATGCTCAACATTTTAATTTCTAACATTTGTTTTGTATAAAAAAAAAAAATTCCTTTTTAAATTTAAATTAAAAATATTTCTTAGTACATTCAGATATTAGCCATTTTCAGCTACATATTGTTATATATGTTAAAATAAATTTGAGAATTAATTGCTATGTCTTGAAAGATTTGTTACTACTTATTAAAACTTTTGTACATCATAATCTTACCATACTTGTATATGTGCTCCTGTAACATTCCAAAAGGATATTAATTATTCTTGAGAGGGCACCATGAACAGAGTTCAGCTATTCTCTATTCACAATGTATCTCAACAATTTAAAGCGAACACTGTATCAGAGATAACATATGGAAATTTTGCAACAATATTCCTCAAGCTAAATGAAGGAAATCCTGCTTCTAAATTTAACAAATCCATGCATAATAGAGAGCTTTTGCATACCGTACTTTAAAAATACAGTATTTTTTCTCTTTAGCGCGCATGCTCATAGGAAATTGCATGTGCGTATCTGTAATAATGTTTCCTATGAGCATGCGTGCTAGGGAAAAAAAATACTGTATTTTTAAAGTACGGTATGCAAAAACTCTCTAATAACAGGAATTTTTGGTTTGAACAGTTTCAAAATCAATTCTTGAAATCATCTGAAACCTAATGACAGGCCTAGTGGATACCAGGCCTGTCTGGCTGTATTAAGAGAAAGTTATTGTGTTAAACATTATATATAATTGTTTTTCTTCCAATTTTTATATTTTTTTTTAAGGTGATAGATCGGAGTGACTTAAACAAAATGACAGCTTCCAACTTGGCGATTGTCTTTGGACCAAATCTGCTGTGGGCACGCAACAAACAAGCCTCCCTGTTTTCCATCACCAAAATAAACCACTTCACTGAGTTCCTCTTGAAGAATCATGATTTGATTTTTTCCAAGTAAAATTTTAATCAGGAATGCATGAAAAGGAAAAACTAAAAAGGTGCTATGAGACTTTAAAAATTGTGAACTACATTCACCGGTGTTTAATAAAATGGTTACAAGGCCTTCTGGAGTATTGTCTGTAGTTAATTATCATAGTGATGAGAAAAGGATTGCTGATTGTTTCAGTGTAACGCACATTGATGAATTTGGCTGAATCTTTCCATGATTCGATTGTGTCGCCTTTTGTCAATGGTACCTGTTAAAGTTCATAGATGTATCTACTATCTTAACTCTTTGCTCAAAAGTTCTCAGTGAATTAATTTTCTTTGTATAATTTAATTCAGATATTTGATTGTGCATATCATTCAGCAGAAAAGTATTTCTTAAATAATGGATATTTTTATAAAATAGAATCCATTATGGAGAGGTTGCTACATAATTATGAGGTTTAAAGCATTTAAAACACATTGGTTAAAGTAGTTAGCTTGCAAGTGTATAAAAATAAATGAAAATTACATTCATCTTTTCCAAAATTCCATATAGAAAAAAATCTTTTTTTTTTTAAATGTGTTTTTAAAAAATTAGATATAATTTTTCCTGTAATAAATATAGTAAACTAAAGTATGACAATCTCTTTAGTGGAAAAAAATTTTTTTTTTTCTGTTTTGCACTCATTTTCTTGTATTTGAATTTATTTATAGATGAGATTTTTCACTATTTTAGTGTAAAAACTTTCTGTAACTTTCAATTAAAACTGAGCTGATTGAATTTTGCTGTCTGTGTAATATGAAAGCACAGTATTTCAGTTCATGGAATAATCATGTTTCTTTATAGAAAATATGAAAAATATATTCTTTTTAAAAGGTATTTTGAGTAAGAGTATTATGTTTTTATTGTTAAGCTCAGATTAATAAATTGTATATAAAAGTATTATTTTAATGAATTCTAAAAAACAATGTAACATTCATTTAAATCGCAATGAATATTAAAGTAACTTTATATGAATTTTGAAAATATTAAAAAGTAAATTGCATATTTTGCCCATAAATTTTTATGGTTATTCAGGGGTGATTGTGTTACTAAAATTTGATTCATTTCCAAAAATTTCATCTTACATTTTAAAAATTGCTTGTTTTACATGCTGAAAATGCATCTTTATTAAGTGGAATCACATGACATTTTTTTTTTTTTTAAACCCCTTCAAATTTTTATGCTGGAAAGGTGTTATTTTTAGAAAGCGATCTAGTTTGTTTTTGGTCACAATTGTTGAAATTTTTGCATTTAGTTCAGAAAATTTTAGTGATACTCACAATCACTCCTGAGTTATTTACAACATGTCAGGTTAATAATTTTTTTATTGAATGAAATTAAGTGAAATGTAATTGCCCGAACAAACTTTTTATAAATTGGAAAAAAAAAATCATAATTTATTAATTCAAATTAAAAAGATTTTATATTAGAAAAATTGTAAATGCTATAAGTTTATGATGTTCATATTATTACCTTTCTTATTTTAAATGTCATTAATAAAATAACAAAGATTTTAGAATGAATGACTTAGTATTATATTTCATATTTTATGAATGTATTTCTCTTAAAAAATCTATTGTACTTTGAATTTGATAAAGCACAGAAAACAGTAAAAAAAAAAGAATTTAATGACGAAAATTTGATTAATTAAATAACATTCTTCAGAAGATTTTATTAATCACTGAAAACATCAATTGCACTTTTTCTATTCAATGGTGATCAGAATTTTATTATGATTAGATGCTATTATTGTCATCACAATGTAAAAAATTATTTATTTCTTGATTATTTTTTATCTTCGTTCTGAGAATTAATAATACAATTATATTGTAAATTACCCAAAATTGAAACTTATATTTAACTAAGGAAATTGTTTTCTTATGGCACATCAGCATAAAAATTCATAAATTCCATAATCATCTTTTTAAAAAAAAATTCATTTTTTTTTTTTTTTTTTTATTTCATGTATTTCATTTTTTTCTTTTTATTTTTTATTTTATTTTTTATTTATTTATTTTTTTTTTTTGAATTAAATTTTCTTCAACAAAGAAAAATGTTTAATATGATTTGTTACTCCTGAATCTTAAATAATTAACTTAAAATGAATACCATTTCCCTCTCAGTAAAATATTAAAATTTAATATGTATATATTTGAGATTATGTTATGTTTTAGCTTTCTTAATATTGCAGACAACATTAATTATATAATATATATATAATCATATAATTAATGTTTATTTGCATTATTTTAATAAAATTAAGACTTTTTTTCTATTGATTTTAACATAAGTGATAACAGCAACTCTTATAATTATCAAAGCATAATTTTAGAAATTGTTTACAAAATGTTTCTTGAATGTGAACAAGGAATTGGAAAAGAAATTGATTGTAGAAGCTTTTTTTTTTTTTATTTTAAATTTGTCACTTGTCTATTTTATACATCAGATTTTCATCATTTTTTTTTACTGCTGTTTAATATGTTTTTTGAAGTTTTAATAAATAATGCAATTAATAGTAATATTTAAGATAAAATACACTTTTGATTTTCCCTTTAAGATGTTATAAAAAGTTAATATCGCTAGAATGTTATGTTATATTTAAAAGTGAAAATTTAAAGGATTTAAATAAGGAAAAAATATTTTAGCTACTCTTAACCTTATACCTACATTAAATAACAGTCTTGCTGCAATTTAAATTTTTAATAAGTAGTATAATTATTAATACTGAAAGAATAAGTTATTGTAACATTTGTAGTTAATATTTGTTCTGTCTCAATGGTTTTTGTTAAAAACATTTTAATATTTTTCTTTTTTTTTTATTTCTTGAGATTTTTATTTTCTTTTTGTTATTTTAAACTTGACAAAGAATTGAACCGGTGGTTGTCCTTTCCTTTACAAGTCATGTACAGATTAAACTGTTATTCATTACTTTTTCGTTTTTATGTGCCACTTGAATCAAAATATTATGTATTTCTTCTTCATATAAGTGTAAATAATGTATACTTAAAGGAAGTGAATCTGTGGTAGAATTAGTCAAAGTTTTCACTTTGTGTTTCAAGTAATAACAAATTGTATGTAATTTTTTTTATTTGTGTTTGTTTCAGTTAAATAAATAAATAAATTATTTAAACTGTTATTCTGTATTGAAAAAAAAATAAATTGGTATTTAGCTTAAAATTATTCCCAGCTTTGATAAAATGAAGTTCAAATCAACTCATTTAAAATTAAATAATGAAAAAAAAATAGATAAAGTATGATTGTATGACATAAAATTTTAAAGTTTTTGTGTATGTATGTGTGCTTTATTAAAGTATGTAGCATATAATTTCCAATGATATTTAGGCTTAAAAAGCTGTTGTACCTCTATAGTTGGGCACTGAGATGTATACTTTCATTAAAGGTACCACTACATTTATAAGAAAAATAAGCTATTTTCAACTCTCTTAAAAATTTTTTTTTTCTTCTTTTTGATAACTTAATATGAGGAAAAACTCATTTATTTTACCTTGGATTTCTTCCTTTGTAGCTCACCAACCATTTTATCGAAGCTGGTTTCTAAGATTTTAATGAAATCAAGTCATTCTTTACTTAATAATATGAATTTTCATATTTATGTGGAAACTAATTAAAAAGAAACAGTTTGTAAAATTAACTATTTTTTGTTAAAAATTAAAGTAGCATAATTTTGGAAAGATTGGTGGTCACTGAGATAATATATATATCTATAATTTGAAATTCTAGCTTGGTTTTTTTAATTGTTAGTTTTTTGGATGGTATCATTTATGATTTTTTTTTTTTTTCTTCATAAAATTGTAAATTTTCACTGAAGTCATTTCTTAGATTAGAACAAACATCAGAGCCTTTAGATTACAATAAATTTATTTATTTATTCTCATATTCTGGTATTATATGTAATTTATGTAGTGTCTATGTTTGGTATATTGTGTATGAATGGAGATGATCAATGCATCTGTGAGCTTGAAATTTTTGACTTGTTTATTTAATCCTGTATATAATTAGATATCAATGTGTCATTTAGCATGAATATTTACTAAATGTGATAAAATTATTAATTGTCTTGTGATAAAGACAACAAAATATGAAAGATATGCATTGTAAGTTTTGTGTTTGCTGTAAAAAAAATAAATAAATAGATAAAAATAGTTTTATCAATGAATATGATTAATATGTTATGCCATATGTTTTGAGCTTTGTAATATGTTGTGCTTCTTTTTTATTTTATAAGTATTTGATGAACAATAATTGTAATATTACCTCAATGTAGACTGTGGTATTTTTTTTTTATCATAATTAATTGCATGATTGTATAGCATGAATATTCTGTCATAACTTAAAATTTTATAAATTAATGAATTTTCCTTGATAGATTAACTCCATATTTAAAAGATTCTATCTCTCTCTTTTAATTTTATTTTTATTTTTTAAGTATCTTTTGTAGTTTTTAAAATTATTGTATATGGAATTTCAATATTACAATGAATTAAATGGGTTATATGTAAAATTTGGAAAATGAAATACTTTTCTGTAAATTTAAAGATTTAATCAAACAGAACACCTTATATATAATATGACTAAAAAAAATTATTATTTTTTGGAAATAGAATTCTGTATGCATTCAGGGCATTTTAATTTAAAATACAATAGCTTTCCTTACCTTCTCCCTTTTTTTTCATTTAATGAAATATTTGTCGAATATAGTTCTTTTTAAATTTTAAAATGATATTGTCTTGAAAGTGTTACGAATGTATTTTTCTCTTCAAGTTATTTTTGCTGGATGTTTATTAAAATCAAATTAGATACATTCACTGGAATTTCCTACTTACTCAACATTGAGCTGATTTGATTGCAAAAAAAAGTATTTATATTTTTGTGTATATGGCAGAAGCATAATTATAATTCAATGATTATAATTCAATAATTATAATTCAATTTAAAATTTCAATGACTGGCATAATGTAAATAAGTAAAACCAAAATAGTTTAGTTTTGCAGCATTTAAAAACAATATTTCTTATGATTGCATATGTATAACAGTTTTGATGTAATCCAAAAATTAAGTGTATTGTTGATAAAAGATTTCAATTGTTAAAAATACTTGAAAGTTCACTACTGTCATTGTTGTTGGATTTCAACAGAATGTACTAAATTAATTGATGTCATCATTTTCTAATTATTTGAAATGTAATTTTTTTTTTTTTTCCTGTACAGAATGGTCCATGGACTATAAAAAAAAAAAAAAATGAAATAAATACTTTTTATAATAACTTTTTGAAAAAATTAATAAAGCGTTGAATTGTTTACAGGAATAAATTGGCATGAATAATATATTATAGTCTTGTTTACAGAAACCTCTCTTTTAGGTAGTCGTACAGAAAGAAGTCTGATGCTGTGTTGAAATTAGGCAGGTTGTATCAGAATAATCGAATGAAATCAAGTTATAATTTTGATTTGTTGCAAGTTTTTGAATAATAAATTTATAATTATATAGCTATAGTTGTTCAAATTCATTCTGACTTATGGGCTGTTCTGTAGTTTTATTTAATCAAACATTTTTATTAAAAAATGCCATGCCTCTACTCTTTACTTATGTTATCCAAAGAAAAGTACTAAAGATTTTAATTATTCAAAAGCCTGAATATCATATTATTGGATAGCTATTACTATCCATTATTAACGTCATCACATTATATTCACAATAAACAAAATTTATACTAGGAAATAGTTTTATTAACTTCTTTTTGCTTATATATTAGAAGTTGGTATTTGTATATGCACTGATTCTACATGTTTACTGCACATTTTATTGCTGTTTACTATGTATGGTCATTTTAATGTTTGTTTTTTTTAGTATAGTTAATATAAATGTAAGAGCACTAACATCTGATTGTTTTGCTAGCAAATACTTAAATGTATATATATATTTTTCTCTCTTTTTCTATTCTGGCATTGTCAAGAGAGTTGATTTAAAAGCAATTTTATGAATTACTTAAAACTTTATGTGTTAAAAATTATTCAATATATTTTATTTTTTTTTTTAGATAAATTACATGTTCTATTGTTTTGTTTGAATACTTTGTAGTTTAAATATTCTTTACATATATATATATATATAATAAAGATCTGTTTGTGTATTCTGATTATATTATGTACATAAGATTCCTCTGTACTCTATTCTTTCTTTGGATTGTTTAAAATCATGTGTTCCCAAACATGCTTTATAAATTTTTAATGGAATTTTTAAATATAAATACAATTCTGTGCATTTTTTAAACTCAAAACTAAGGGAAAATGTATGGGTTTTTTTTTTTTTTAAGTATTAAAATATTTTATGTAAATGTACATTATTTTTAATATAACTTTTCTATCAATTAAATTTTTATTGAAATACATTTTTATTTTTCTCAAAAAATATGTATTGCCAATTTAATTAATAATATAAGTTGTGTATTCAAAAATTTATCCTACATTAATTTGTTATTATTATTATATGTGTATATTTTTAATGTCAAATTCTAAACTATTTTATTTTTATTTTTTTAATGAGAATAAAAAAGCTAGTCACCTATATAAAGAACTATTAATATGTAATACTTTGAAGATATTATGCATGTGATGACTTGATTATTATATAATAATCAATATATTATTATACACTTAAATGAAAAATATTACATCTTTTGGCTGTATAAAAATTTTATTCTGTTTTAGAAGTAAACCCTATTGTATTTTACAATTGATTATATGAACAAATTTTGATATTGGTGACATTAAAAATTTTTTTTTTTTTTTTAATTTTTTTTTAATAAATATCTAAGTGCATATTTATATATTTTTCATGAACTACTAAAATATTAATCTATTTATGGAACACTGCTTTTTGATTTTTTTTTTTTTTTCTTCCCCATATTGAGTTGGTTTGGGAACAAGTGATCTTCCATGAGCTTTGTTAATTGAACCAATTTGTTTTCTATTATTGTATAGAATGCCATATTTTATTATTCAGAGCTTTGTACCAGGAACTTTTGTGTTTGTTATTTGACTTGTGAAAGAATATCGAATCTCTGATATTTAATTGTCATTGCAATACCATTATTATTATTTAGATTTTAATAATATTTCAACTTAGTGATGGGAATTATTGGATATTTACCATGTACATAGCTAATTAACATAGATAACTTAAGTATGTAACAGTCTTTTGGAAAAAAAAGTTATATCTGTCGGTGTAATACTATTATATAGTTATATACTTTTTGAATCAATTGATGAGAATACTCCAGTCTTCAATACTTTTGAAATTCTTGTAGTGGTTCTGTTATTGAAAGAAAATTTTGTATGTAATGCTTTTTTTTTTGTAATATGCAGATTTGTCACCTGTTAAGCATTTATACCTGTATAGAAGTTATTTCAGAAATGTGTTATATATTATATATACTCAGAATTGATATTTAAGCGCATCTAACTTTTCTTTTCCAATACTAGTCTTTAAAAGGTAAACAGTTTTATACTGAGTAAAACCGTTTGTCAAAGTGAAGTAGTATACAATTTGGAGATTTTAAACCAAAATATAATTAATTTTATGATGGTTAGTTGACCTTTATAGAATGTTTACAAACTTTTAATGAGTAATGAATATTTATTGTAAATTAGCACATGAAATACAGTACGTTTTGACATTCTGTGTTGGTTGTCCTTTCTTTTATATATGTATATCTACACTAAATATAAAAATGGGAATAAGATATCAATTTTGAACTGTAGTTTAAATCAAAATTTTTGATGGTGGTGTAATTTTATTTAAAGATGTTTTCATTTACAATGAACATAATCACATATAGTTGTCAATTTTCAAGCTGTCGCTCTATATATAAGATATTTGTATTGTGAATCATATATGCAAATATCAGTTACTTCATTAATGACTGTATAACAATTAAAATGAATGAAAAACATAAATATTTTTATATAATGAGTTAAATAATAAAGTATAGTTATTAAACTTATTATATCAAAATAAAAAGAAATAAATTGAAAATCTCGGCTTGGATAAAGAACAAATCCCTTAAAAAAAAACTATAGTAATACTACAAAAGAAAAAAGAAAAAAAAAAGGCCCGTAAGAATTATAAAAAAATTTTTAATGAACAAAAAATGAAATAAACAAGTAATTAATTGTATCTAATATCATTCTATTCAACCAATTTCCTTGCTTAATAGAACAATGGCTATAAATTAATTACAAAAGTGGTTGTTTCTTAAACAATTTTATAAAATTTAAAGGTGTTTTATTTTCTGAGTTTCATTAAAAATCATTTGTAAATACATTGCAGTTCATTTTTTGTTAGTATTTTTTTTTTTTTTATATATTACATTTGCTGTTGTTAATCTTCAGATAGTTTTCCATTTGTAAAACAAAATTAAAATCGATAAAATATTTTTCACTTTGAAATTATTCTTGATTGACTTTTTCATGAAATAATATGCATGTTTATTTATTAACAGAAATAAATAAATCTCTAGTTTTAAACTGAACAATAAAAATTTTATCCTCAATAGAATTAAATACATATATAATAATTGGGTTTAATGACATAATAATAATGAAGTTGCTTTGTTTTAAGGTACCATTTAAAACTATGCATTATGCATGTGCATTTTAGTTTTCTCAATAAGTGCAATATAAATTTTTGTAAAGCTGCAGTATCCATAATAGATGTCAGAAAACAAAGACTATATTTTTTCCCCAAATGTTATTGAATAGAATATTATAATTAACTTTATTTTAAATCCTTCCTGTTTAGGAACCACAAGAGGGTAATAGTATGATGTTTATAAATATGGAATTTTTAAGTAATAGTTCGCAAAAATTAAACATAAGGATGTTTTTAATAATTGAAGTATACATAAATTCAACTATTGGGCTGAGTGATTTCTTCAGCTGAAACATTTCTGGACTGACTTCATCAACAGAAAAAACATTTATCTACAATTTAACTGCCAATATTAAACCTTATGTATACAAAATCAAATGAAACTAATAATAAAAAATTTGTATAAAAACACTTCAATCTCTTGGAACTGCTAGTCCACCGCAATCTAAAAATCGAATACACTGGTGAAGGTATAATTAAAAAATACTCTTACATCGGTGTACCAATTTTAGATACAAATAAATTTATTCCCAAAATAACATTTTTAAAAAATCTAATTCAGTTTATTAACAATCAATGACAATGTTTGCAGTAGATCTTCATAAAATGTTTCAAATCTTGACATATTTTTGCTTGATGTTTTGCGAAAAGTACAAATTCTTTTAACAGTGCAATGAAGTTTAATACAAAAATGCATATGCATACATATAAAATTAAAATATACACAAAATATTTTTTTTTTTAAATTTTTACTAGCATGCATTAATTATTTATTGCTGATAACATTATAAACATGTATAATTATAATCATTTTAAGAAATTTTGAATTGATTGGTTGATTAAAAATTGATTGGCGAGAAAATAAATGCATTCTTTGACATAATTAAAAGATAGAAGAAAACATGTTTTATTGATTTAAGTTCTAAAAAAAATTGCTATTAACTATAAATTCCATAAACATTAATCAAAAGCTCCCAATATATTCATAATATAATTTCTTCATTGGCGCAAACAGCCCATAATTGTCCAAGGCAGTTGAGACGGATGTTTTCTTTTTAAGAGGTAGGGTTATCAGCCCTACGCCCATTGCTGTATAATCATATTAGACTGGAATCTACGGTTTAAAATGGATTCTGAACCATTATGAACATCCATGGCACCATTGGGATTCGAACCAGAAACCTGAGGCAACGAGAGCCATCAGCAGCCATAACATAATTTACTGAAGATAATATTATACTTTATTTAAAACAGCATTTTAATTCCCACTTCTCAAATTTACATGTTTAACCTATTTAACAACATGAAAAAGACATAGACGGTCTAAAACAGGTACATCCACCAACTGACAATCAGATTTCTTTCTCTTCTTATTATGAGTCATTTATCGTCCTTTGGCACCACAATCAGTAGATTCAGATTTAAACAAACAGACACAGCATAATAACAAAAACAAGATATAAATACAACCCAATTATAATGTAATGAGTTAATGTCTTTTTTTATTCATGCTTAAAATTTTTTGTTTCCAACTAAACTAAACAGGCATGGCACGAAAACAAAAGCATTGACAAGCCAGTCTATGCATCCCTGCTTTAAAGAAATTACAAATAGAACTATAACAACAAAAACAAGTTAATATTTATTATGGATACTATGCAAAATTTATTTGAATCAATTTATGTATTTTCCAGCAGTTTTTATTAGTTTTAAATAGTATAAACATGAAAGGAAAAAAAACTTACTTTACAAATATACAAAAGGAAGGTGGGGGAAAATTTTCTGTTACTAGTGAAATATATACCAAAATTAAAATGTTTCCTATTTTTATCCAGAAATCACATGTGTTTTAATGATTATTTTTTCTATTAAACATCTGTTATGTATTTATAAAATAGAAAATTATTAGAAATGAAAATTATTTCTTGCAAAAGTTTGTGCTAATTAATTTTGAAAGAAACTGTTTATTGTAATCTATAATCAGCATTAATAAATAAAAGAAATTATGTATATTTTTTTAAAAAAACTAAATAAACTCATATGGTATCCAGCAGTAAAATATACAAGAACTTTAAAAAAAATTCAATTTTAATTACACGTTAATGAAAAAGATACAATGAAGATTTTTCATAAAAACTGGAATCAAATATAAATTTGTTAGGAAATGTTTCAGAAAACCTCTAAAATCATACACACAACAATTAATGCAAAAACCGAGCATTTATTTACATCAGAGGTGACCCATTTTTCAGGGGTGCCACATATAAAATGTACTAATTCAATAATAACAAAAATACTTGAAAATTACACAGTATCAGTGATATCCATCATGATAAATAAACCACAGTAGTGTAATAATCCTCCACTTTCTTCTATTTTAATTCATTGAGTAAGTCTAGAAAATTTTCAACCACATAAAAAAAAAACTTTTAAGTATTTGATTAAAATTAGAAAATTATTTTAAAAATATGATCTCAAAAAAATAAGACAAATATATAAAAATCACAATGTCTAAATCCTACAATTTCACATTTGCATTCCTTACAACACTGAGCCACAGTTTCTGCAGGTCTGATATACATCTTACCTTAAGATGCTTTATTCTCCATCATCTTTTTTTTTTCATGAAGTGACACATGTTTGTTCAAACTATGCCTATATCTGAATGCTTTGTCACAAAGATCACATGTATGTGGCCTTTCATTAGTATGAATGAGAAGATGTCTTTTAAAATTGCTGAGATCATTGAATGCTCTGTTACATACACTGCACACATAAGGCTTATCAGTCGTATGGGTGCGCTGGTGAATTTTTAAACTACTATGGTAATTGAATGCTTTATTGCATATATTACATTGATGTGACATCTCATTGGTATGAATGGTTAAATGTTTCACCAAATAACCCTTCCGTCTGAATTTCTTGTCACAGACATCACACTTGTAGGATTTTTCACCAAAATGTTCTCCACGACTTGGCATCATTTTACAATTTTGTGTTCAAAAACAATTTTGAAGGTTAAAGTAACTTTTTATTCAAATATTAAGTTTGTACGTGAAAATAATAATTTTTTAAATTCTACTCATAACGATCAATTCTTCTGGCGAGAATCATTGAAAATGTCGCTTGCTGGGTTCTTACACACATATTAACTATTCAAAAAAAAGTTCAAATTAACAAGCAAGAGATGTCAGACAAGTCCATGCCTCATTTTCAAGCTGCATGGTATCGTTGCCAAATTTGAAAATGAAATCACACTAATGTCTAAATACGACTAGCAATCACAGCCGGAGATTAGAATGGGGTGACTTGGGTCTTTGTAGTTGTTTTGCGGTTTCTTCATTGAATTAGCGAGCTACTTACAAAAATTTGAAGGCTGAATTTCTCTCTCCGATGACATTTAAAACTTTACTTTAAAATCATCTCTTTCTGAAAAATTTCTACCGTCAAATAAGCCGTAATAGAATTTTCAAAATATTAAGACGCGTTACAACAAATATTTTCATGTGATTGTTTTTTTACAAAAATTTTGTCCTAAATATAAAAAATTTAAAATTTATTTTGAATTTCAAAAAAAAAAAAAAAAAAATTATTCTTTTAAATAAGAACGCTGGGTATGTAAAGTTATATTATAAAAATTAATGTTAATGAAAATTATTACATTTTTATAAGTTGGAGATTTCGAATGTGTTAGAGAAAACTAAACAGTAAACACTGAAACTGAAGCAGCTCACGCCTACACCTCAATTAGCCAATAGAGTTGCTTGTCAGATTTAAACAACAAATCGATAAGCACAACATCACAATTACTTTTTCGGGATATAGTTATGAATAAATGAAAGGAACTTCAAACCCTGATTTTTATGATTAATTAGGACTTTGAATATCTACATTTTCTGTGTTATTTCACTAACTGCCATGCTGTGCAAAGGGTAAAGTGGTATTGCCAGAAAAACTTGTATTTGCTGTTAAGTCAATCAATCAATTAAATTGTTCTATTTTGAAAACAGAACATTCTAGAAAAACAACAACTTAGCTTAACGGTTTTACAGAATAAAAATATCGTTAAGCCTCGGTAATCATACTCTGTTCGAATTAATAAAAAATATCGTGTATATTACTCATTCCAAGAAACTCACTTACCTTTAAATGGTTTTAAAATGGTAGATGAAATTTCATATGATGCTCAGGCTAAAAATGTAGGCCCTACTAAGGATTGCCGTTACTACAACAGAGGTTTTTGTGGATATGGAGATAAATGTCTATTCAAGCACGGAGGAGAGTCAGGTAAACGAAAATTATCCAGAAAGAAATTTGAAAAATCGAATTGTAAATTTTTTAAAAAAGCATCCTGTAGGTTTGGGGCTAAATGCAAGTTTCGTCACATTTTAAAGATTAACGGACACGTAAGGCAATACCCTACGCAGAGAGAACAATTGACGGATATTTTTCTGCTTAATCAGAACGAAATACTAAAATCCACTGATTGCGAAGAACCAAAATCCAGCGATAACAAAGAAACAAAATTCCCCATGAGACCTCAAAAACAAAGAGATGTTTCAAGGAATTGCTATTTTTATAAGCAGGTTAGTTTTTTTTTTTTTTTTTTATTTTAAATAAGAAACTAAAATTGTTCATTAAATTTATTAAGAATTGAAAATGCATCAGTGTTCACTATGAAATGAATAATAAAATTTTCTTTTATTATATATATATTAATGGCGTTTTAAGAATATTTACACTATTGCCAATTTAGTTTTTGTTTTAAGTTACATTGTGTGATTGTATATATCTTAGCACGATCGTAGTTTTCTGAGAGATAGGCGATTCGAATATTTTTAATATTTCACGTCATTAAAATGAAGTTTCAAAATAATAATTTAAAGCATGATATATTATTAATTATTATTAATGATAATATATTATTAATGATTTATTTAAAGCACATTGATGATATTTTCAGACTATTTATACTGTTGGCAATTTGGTTTTTGTTTTAAGCTACACTGTGTCATTGTATATATCTCTCTTCGATCTACTTTATATTTTGAAATTAGATTTTTAGCAAGTTTGTTAATGCTTTCTTAATAGATAGGCGATTTGAATAATTTTAATGTTTCACGTCATTAAAATAAATTCTAATAATCCGTATAAAAATTTATTTAAAGCAGAATTTACATATATTTGACCTGCTTTTTTTTTCTAAGTAATGTATATAATTTTTATGCATTTATATAAAATTTATATTCATTATCAGAGTAGACCAGACTAGAGCAGTATGGCTTAGATCTAATAATTTTGGAATTTATTCGAAAAATTTATTTACAGTAATGGTGTCTGAATAATGCAGAAAGTCCTGCTAAGGATGTAGGTTTCGACTACAGTTATGATTGACATTTTGATCGTTTGACTGTTATTGATTATTTTTCATACGTTATTTTTAATTGGTTTTGCATGATGAAATTTACGATACATGCTAGAGAAAAATGTTTTCAAATGATATTGCTTTATATATTGATATTTGATACATATAAGATTTCATTATTATTTTTAATTAAAATTCATCAATTTTATTCAATTTTTTTTTTTCAGCAAAATTTATTAAAGTGAAATTTTAGCGAACGCTTTAGTTTGTAACATAATAAAGAATAATGCTTAAAATATTTTCCTTTTAATAGAGTGCTTATTTTTATAGAATGTATTTTATAAATGAATCAACAGATTAAAAATATCGGGCATGGTCTTTCCTTCTTTTTTTTTTTTTATATATATGTATCAAATGCACAATTACGATTTTTTTATCGTATAAAGGCATGAATATGTTCAAAATTTAGGAAAACATCTGCTTGAGAACAATTAAAGCAGGAGATCGAAAAAGCTAAAGCTATCGGTACAATTAAGAGTCCGTTGACGATGCCCAAAAATAAAAAGGTTTAAAGTTAAAATGAGAATTTTAAGATAAAAGTAAAATAAAACAAAAGGAATTAAGATTAAACAAAATAATTATACAAAATAGGTAGGTTTTGATCAGTTGACTGATTCGCCAGTAGATGGCGCCATCAGTCCCAAAATCGAGCCCAAAGAGTCAGTTACATACATACAGGTCAGTTAAAAGATTAACATACATACAGGTGAAGCTAATAAAAGCGTATTAATATAAATGAACCCTTAAGAGTTGTTGAAAGTGACTCATGACATCGCTGACTCACTCTTCCCAAATCGATAGCGCAAATAAAAACGACTGTTAAATAGATTTTGACTTGTTTAGTTTCTTTTAAAATGTTTACTCTGTTAATTTGATTTTTTACGATTAAGTTGACCTACTATTGAATTAAATTAGTGTGCTTTAGCAATTGTACATAACTGCCAAATGCATCAGTTATGTATAATAAGATTTTATTTCTTAACCAAAAAAATATAACATTAATTTGCAATCAGTTTTACTTATCAAAATTATTTATCAGTTTTGTAAATTTTGCAAGAAAAAAAAATCAGTGACGCTATTTGTTCAATAGAAAAGTTACTTTTAATGATAGAAATTACTTTTTTTTTTTTTTTTAATTTTTATTATTTTTTGAAAGATTTGATTTTTAAAAGGATTTTATTTTTCTTTAAGTTATTATTCGTGTCAAAATTAAAATTATATATAAAATATACTATTGTGAAAAATAATTTATTCATACATGTCAGTATTATATAAAATATAAATATTTTTTATAATTATATAAATTTTCAAGAAAAAGCGAACATTTGAATTCTAACATTAATTTTTAATTAATGTAAATTTTTTTACGTGGTAAGGTTAAATGATTTTGTTAAAATGATTTTATTTCTCTGTAAGATATTGATCGTGTCAAAATTAAAAATATATATTTGATTATATATAAAATATTCTGATGTGAAAAAATAATTAATTTATTCAAATATATATTTTTTGCATGTCGGAACAAATATTTTTTTTTTATTATATAAATTTCTTTTCATGTCAAAATGAAAATATATATTTGATTATATATAAAAACGTTTGAAAAAATAAATTACATGTCGGAACATTAATTTTTAATTAATTTTGAATGCGAACGTTTGAATTCTAACATTATTTTTAATTAGTGTATTTTTTTTTTTTTTTTACGTGGAAAGATTTGATGCTAAAATGATTTTATTTCTCTGTAAGTTATTGTTCATGTCAAAATTAAAAATATATATTTGATTATATATAAAATATTCTGATGTGAAAAATAAATTATTCGTACATGTCGGAACAAAAATATATAAATTTTTTTTTTATTATATAAATTTTACGTGGAAAGGAATGCTAAATGAATTTCTCTGTAAGTTATTGTTCATGTCAAAATTGAAAATATAATTTGATTATATATAAAATATTTGATGTGAAAAAATAATTTTTTACATGTGGAACAAATATTTTTTTATTATAAAATTTTGAATGCGAACTAAAATAATTTTTTTATTTTTCTGGAAAGATTTAATGCTAAAATGATTTTTGTTCATGTTCATGTCAAAATTAAAAATATATATTTGATTATATATAAAATATTCTGATGTGAAAAATAATTTATTCGTACATGTCAGAACAAATATATATATTTTTATTATATAAATTTTCCAGGAAAGCGAACGTTTGAATTCTAATATTAACAACTATAGTAAATCACGTTAATTAGAAATATATATAGGGGCCTAATGGCCAAGTGGCTACTTCTCTGGCGCTCGGCACCACAGGCTTCGGGTTCGAATCTTGGCGGTGCCATGGATGTTTGTAATGGTTCGGAATCTTCATTAAACGGTAGGTTCCGGTCTAATAGGATCGTAGAGCGTTGTGGGGGTAATGTTACTCGCGTTCGTAGCATATCTTCAAGATACACGTGCCCCTGGACAGTGCTAAATGAGTAAGAGCGGTGCAGCCCTTGCTTATGGCATAACGATTAACTGATTCTGTATTGCCAATGGCATAAAAACAACAGCGGAAGGAAACATATATATATAGAGTTTGGAGCCTGAACGGCCGAATGGCTAGCGCTCTGGCGCTCGCTACCACATGTTTCGGGTTCGAGTCCCGGTGGTGCCATGGATGTTTGTGAATGGTTCGGAATCCACTTTAAACCGTAGGTCCTGGTCTGTTTAGCCTAACGTGTGCACAAGATGACCGTAGAGCGACAAATCAAACCAAACCTCTAAAATGAGGTATTTTTCGTCCAGATTGAGTTGCGGACACATGTACATCGATCGTCCATAAGCAAACAAGAGCTTTAAAAACGCACAAAAAAATCTTTTTATGGATAATATGTAACAAACAATGTAGTATGAAAATGATGACTTTTTATATCCATAAAAATCATCTTTTTTTTCATACATTATTTAACGGACAATTTTTAATAAATGTCTGAAAATTGATTTTTATGGGTAGTACTTTAAAAAATGTCTGAAAAGAGGATTTTTACGAATTTATTAAAAGTATTTCGAGAAAGGTCGATTTTTATAGAAATTATTAAAAAGTCGGCGAATCCTCTGGCAAATGATGCTTAGAAATTTTTGTTTTTCTTAATGTTTTTCAGCAATAGATCGAAATGAATATTTTGAAAATTGCACTTATGTATGCAACTCCATCTTCAGATGTTTTAAATCATTCAGATAAAAAGATTAGTGATGCTTATCATAGTCAACACTACTTTTGTTAATGTGAAACATTTCCTTTTCATTCTCTTTTTAAGAAGCCATTTCATTTATTTCTTGATTGAAATCGTTGTCCAGTTCATTTTCTTTTTTGTTAATTTACTTTATGTCAGATTTTAGAATTGTGACCTCAGGCCGAGTGGGTAGCGCTCTGGCGCTCGATACCACAGGTTTCGGGTTCGAGTCCCGGTGGTGCCATGGATGTTTGTAGTGGTTCGAAATCCACTTTAAAACGTAGGTGCCGGTTTAACAGGATCATAGAGCGTTGCGGGGGTATTGTTACTCCTCGTCCGTAGCTTATCTTCAAGCTACACGCACCTCCTGGATAGTGCTAAGCGAGTAACGTCACTGCAGCCCTTGCCTTAAGGCATCTAAGACAATTGTCGAAATGTTTGTCAGCTGCATTAGAACAAATTTATAAGGTAACAAAATAGCGATGCTATATGTATATTTAGCGATGTTATTGTATAACGTAGCATATTTAGTGATGTTATAGTATAACGTAGTATATTTAGCAATTTTATAGTATAACTTAACGTATTTAGAGACTAAAAATAAATAATATAAGGTAACAAAATAGTATTTAGCGTTTAAAAAAACAATGAACATCATATTCAAAGAAGAATACTAATGAAAGATTGAAGTTTCTAAATATTTGATACTTCAATTAAAAATATATAAATAATTTAATCCTAAATGCTTAAGTAGTGATAAATTTAATTTATTTAATTCATAAAGTAAAATTTACTAGTAACAAGTAATATAAAAAAATTTTATGTCAATTTTCTACTTTTTTTCCACTCTATTGTAGAAAGTCCTTTTTATAAATAATTTTCATTCATTTTTTTTTAAGTTTATTTGGCGCCATCTAATGGTAGATATATGCAACTTAAATCTAAAAAACTAAAATTAATTATATAAAAATTATTACTCGTGCCCGTTTTGTGTACATTTCTCACGAAATATAAATATTTCACGTGCTTTATCCACGTAACTGACTTTTGAGACTTAAGATAAAAACATTGTAAAAAAATTTAAAATATAAATATTTATAAATAATATTAAAAAAAAATTTTAAAAAAGTCAATTCCTACTTTTTTTTTTCACTCTATTGCAGAAAGTCGTTTATAAATAAAGTTGAAATTTTCTTCTTACATCTGGCGCCATCTATTGGTAGATACATGCAACTTAAATCTAAAAAAAACTAAAATGAATTAATTAAATTTAATTAATGAATTAATATTTGAAAGAAACTGTATTAATATACAGAGAGTTCATCTTTATGTTCCCTGTGGTGCCATGCCATGGATGCTTGCAATGGTTCGAATAAACTTTTTAGCAGTAAGTTTAATAGATCGTAGAACGAAACCAGTGAGAGTGTAGAAAGCGGATAGGCAAACAAATCTTCTCGCCTCATAAAAGAAAATTCTCACGTTTCGAAACTGGTCAAAGATACTCCCCGCCTACGTCACGGCCTAATATTGAGCCAAATATCATGAGGTAGTGATGGGGCGGCAAACAAGACGCTGTTATGTGTCTTGATAAGGAGACTGTTTACCATGTGGGGAGTGTGTTGGAACCCTGAGAGGAGAGAAAGGGAGCCTCGGCGGCCGACGTGGCGCTGGGTGGGACATAGCGAGAGAATGACCGGAAGAGGACGATCTTGCGTAATACATGTATGCAGGGTGATTGGGTCCCAATTATCAAAATGCTGCAAAAAAAGAACTCCTCGTCACAATGTTCAAATTCGAACTGAAGATACTTGAAAAAGGGGGAAACGGCGTGGCATCCAAAAACATTTTCCCCCCAATTTTTCATCCAATTGGGTCGTGGTGGATGGGCTGTACACTCACAGTGTCACAACTGTTGAATGACTTGGAAGTCATTTTTTCCGTCCAAAAACTGAAACAATCACAGCACATTGAACACTACAGTTGGTTTCATGTGCAACTCATGCCAAATATGTTGTCATTTCGATTCAAACTATCACTGGCAGCCGAATTCGCTTTCTTTAGGCCGCTTACAGCTGCCCTCTATTCATACACTTTGGAACCTTTTTTTGATACCGTACCGTTTCCCTTCTAGTGTCTTCAGTTTCAAATGTGAACTCATTGTGACGAGTGGTTTCTTTTTTTGACAGCATTTTGAAAGTGGGATTTTAATTATAATCACCCTGCATATATGTGTGTGTGTGTATACATATACAGTAAACTTTAATCAAACTCCCAATAAGTCGAAAACCTCCAAAATTGAGCCAAGTTTTGTTCCCTTCCCTTCAAGCCCCAAATTCACAATGAAATTTCAACTCTATATGTTTGAAATAATTAGTCAATCCCCACAAAGCCTATTTTTGAAAGAGGTTTTCCTCTTCCGTAACTTAAAAAAAAAAATCGCCTGACCTCTGTATCGCTAGAACATTAGCAATGCTTACTTTACAACCCAACAACTCGATCATTTTAATCCAATGCCTCTTATGCTCGGAAGAAAATACGTTTCGACTTTAAGGATTTGTTCATTGTTTCTTAGAAAATAA
>BPLR01001646.1:0-39101 GCA_021605095.1 Caerostris extrusa
TGTTTTGGAACATCATAAATCAATTACATCTGCCCCTTTGGAATATTGAAAATCGTTTGCTGTTCTGAGAATTGTAATTTATGTTTTATGTAAAGTAGTGTTCGGAGATATTTATTATCTATGTGTCACATTTACACTGGATTTCAGTTTCTATTTTGTCCGTGGATTTTTATGGGATAGTTTCGCTAATGTGTTTGCTTCTTTCTTTGTTTCTTTATTGTTTGGAGGGATTTTGGTTTTAGAAAAGACTGCCAGAACACTGAATATATTGATAAATATTAATAATGAAAAATAGTTATTTGGGTTGTAAGTATTAATCAGTTATAATTAATAGCATACAGTTGGTGCTACGATCAAGCTTTGGCTGTTTCAACAATTATTTCGTCAAGAAAGAAAGTTATATATATTTTGTATTCAATACACATTTTGTATTAATACACTGTTTATTATTCAAAAGCCTTGCAATTACATACAGATAAATATTACCTCAATGAAATTACCTACAATACTACTTACAAACAATAAAATTCATAATTATAAATTAATATAAATATTAATAATTAACATATTAATAGAGCTTCCCAAATAATGCCCCAAAATTATAAATTGCTTTTATTTATTGACAGATGTAAACGACAACACTTCGAAACACAAAACATTTTATTTAAATATTAAAAATGGAGACTTGTGCAGTAGTTTTTCCTGTCTCGTATTGCAACAATTTTTCTTATAACCCTGCTTGAAACTGTTACATATCGCATTCATTTACAAACTCCTAGGAATGCTTCGCCCTTATATATACTCCACCCTGTATAAAGTGACTCTGACCAACAATTGGGTATTACAGCTGATCAAAATGTAAATATAGCCGACAGTTGCGCTATGTGTGCGTATGATATATACTGCAATATCCCAATCAATTACGAATACTTATTTTCGATGGAATCTCTTATAAAATATTGTACATTTATTCAAAAAAAAAATAAATAAAAAATTTGTACTCATCTATCAAGGAAATAAGACATTTTCCAAAGAAGCATTTCTAGACACAAAACAAAGCAGAACTTCTTGTTTAATCATTTTTAGTTCAACACAAGCAATCAAAGGTACCAATACGATACACATCAATGCAAGAATGACCAATGTTTGCTGGTATATATACCCGTCATGTACAAGAAAATTGACTTTAAACTAAAAGAATTCTTATGTATGCTGTATACCAACTACAATAAAGATTATATAAACGATATACACCACGGTGCTAATAGGAGTCTTTCAAACCTGTGATTTTATGAGTAAGGCTATTAATCTAATTAATCTAAGCTGTTTTTAATGAATTTGCATGTACCGTATTTTGGACGTCCGTTAGCTTTTCTCCCTAGCGCGCATGCTCATTGGAAATTGTGCATTCGTATCCGTAATGTTTCCTATGAGCATGCGCGCTAGGAGAAAAAGCTAACGGACGTCCAAAAATAGTATGCAAAAACTCTATTATTTGCTTCTTGCTCAGTTTTCGATTGAACTATGGTAAAAATGTTTCTCATGGTAAAATGTGACGGTGATATTCTGCAAATAAGCAGATTTCTGATTCTTACTTCTACAAGGAGGCCTGATGGCCTAGTGGCCCCAGCGCTCACAGCTCGGTAAAACAGGAATCGGGTTCCGAAGAATCCCGGCGTTGCCATGGGTGTTTGTAGGGTGGTTCGGAATCACCCAAACCGTGAGTCCCGGTCCTAAAAGGATCGTGAGCGTTGCGGGGGCATTGTTACACTCATCGTCCGTGGCTTATCTTCAGCGTTACGCGCTCCCCTCTGGGTAGTGCAAAGTGAGTAACGTCGGTGCAGCCCTTATGACATAAAGATCACGGTCTATTTGCCAGCTGCATTAGAACAAAAAAAAACTTCTACAAAGGAAAAATGACTTCAAAGTGAGAAATTAACGCCGTATTCCACATACTTTACTTTATCCCCTGAGGATTATGTAGTTTGTTTACCCAGTTAAAAGGTGAGGGTGGAAAAATGGCGTGTTAGATATGGACATCTTTCGAAAGTCTTTTTTTGGATCTCAGGAATGCGATAGAGTCATTAAAATTTATACTGCCGAAAATTAATAGTGTTTGTATCAATGATCAACCATATTCTTTAAATTGTTTATAAAATCCAGTATAAAAATTGGTAGTAGTTATTTATTAACAAATTACGACTGACGGAAGAATTTTACATAATAACATACCAGCAAATGCGATTCAAATTTGGAACTGTTTTGCCAAGACCATTCATCAATTCTCTTCGCGATTTTGAGTCATACTTTCTGCGGATGGGAAGATGTTTGGACAGCATTTTAAATATGGAAAAATATTAAAGACTGTAATTTATGATTATAAAACATGCATTATATTATAACAGTTAATTAGTTAAATTATTATATTTTTATTTTTTTTTCCAATGCAGCTGGCAAACAGACATGGACGTCTTGGATGCCTTAAGTCCAGAAAGCGCTCACAGACGTTACACACTTTACATCTAGGCGTAACTCATGTGAAGATAAGCCACGGACGTGCGGAGTAACTGGCACCCCCACAACGCTCTACGATCCTGGCAAGACCGGGATCTACGTTCAAAGTGGTTCCATGTTCCACTGTAAACATCAACCCGGGACCTGGTACCGTAGCGCACCCGAGTTTAGCCGCTCGACCCTCAGGCCATTAGTTATATTATATACAAGGCTATATATTACTATATATAATAAAGGCTATATATTGTAATGGTAAACATGCATTAATTTGTAACAGTTGCATAGTTTTTCTGATTTATATCAGCATCTTACGGCGATGTATGTAAGGCTATATATTCAACGATCCACTGTACATTCCCATAATAAATTATAACCTTGAACTCAAGATTAACAGGACGGGTTAATTTTTTATATTGGTAATAAGGTTAATGTATAGGACTGGTTAGCCCTTATGTTAGACATTGGTTTACACATGTTTTTTCTTGTTTCGCCTCTTCTCCCCCTCGTTCTTAGGGGAGAAAAGGGAGTGCAACGTCAAGAGAAGAATTTCAGGCGGAAGGAGGATACGAAGTCCCTTTAAACGAACAAAAGCTTAAGCTTCTTCACTAAATGTAATAGATACTCAAATAATAGAAAAAAAAAATATTTTATTCAATAAACTTCACATTATGCTGGAAGGCAAAATATTTTTAGTGTAGATATTCCTCAAATTTGTCCTAAGTAAGTCTAAAGGTAAATTTTTTTTTTTAATCTTTGTCAAATAATTGCCCAGCCAATGGACGGATTGTTTCTCACCAACTTTTTTGTTGTTATCGCGTGCCTTATTTCAATTCATTCTTTAGCTCACACTCTCCTATATATATATCTTGTTCAAATTTTCAATCGTTCATAAAATACTTTTTATTCATCCACTGAAGTTCAAATACATTTTTAACTTGTAGTGGATGACACTGGATGTTGATGCAGTTTTTTCAAATATTAATTCATTCATTAAATTTATTTAATTAATTTTTAGTTTTTAGATTTAAGAAGTTGCATATATCTACCAATAGATGGCACCAGATAAATTAAAAAAAAAAAACGAATGAAAATTATTTTATAAAGGACTTTCTGCAATAGAGTGAAAAAAAAAAAAAGTAGGAATTGACTTAAAAAAATTTTTATATTACTTTTTATACTTTAATTTAAAAAATACTTGAAAAAATACGCTTTGAAATACAATAAAGGCACATTGTAAATAGATTGAATTCGCTTTATATAAGCTTAGAGAGATCGTGTTGTTTAAGCGAGAAGGATGGGGCATGTAACAAAAATATCTGAAGGCATTTTTTCTCAAATTTCACATAGTGTTTCATCATTTTGTTAGACACTTATCTAAATTGTTCCTTACGAAATGATATTTCATTCCTGTATTATCCCTTTAGAATGCACTTTACATACTTTGCAATTTTTAAAA
Organism: Caerostris extrusa; assembly: GCA_021605095.1. Classification (NCBI taxonomy): domain Eukaryota; kingdom Metazoa; phylum Arthropoda; class Arachnida; order Araneae; family Araneidae; genus Caerostris; species Caerostris extrusa. The sequence goes on from BPLR01001646.1 coordinate 3,971, forward strand.
ATGTATAGCATTTTATAAATTCCTCAGATATCGATAGGTTTTTACTCTTCCTCTTCAATTTTTAAAAACATGTAAAATGCTTTCTAATAATAGTCCGTTATTTATTTAAGTATGAAATGTATCAAATTCATCCATCTGAATAAAAACAACAACAGTTCAATTTCTCACAGTATGAAACAAATGTACTACATACGAAACACGTTTGAAAAAAAAATGAACGAAAAATAAAGAGTTTTAAAAAAAAGGAGAATCTTTTCAATTTGTATTCCTATTTCGGGGGCTGCTGGGCCTCAACCTAAATAAAAAACTAAAAAGAAATCTTTTTCAATCGAATTCACTCTGACCGCGAGGCAATGGTGGGTGAATGTAACAACACTTCCAGTGCATTTTATTCCGTAATGTAGCACGGAATCAATGAAATTTCTTCCAGTTTCCAGAATACTTTATTAATGTTATTTTTCTCCCTTATTTTATTCGAAGGAGAAAAAAAAATGTGAAAAAGAGGGAACAAACCTTGTTTTTTATTCTTTTTTACATGCATTTTGTTGGAAAAAATAGTTTTATGTTTCTACTTAGGTAATATATATATATATATATTATATATATATATATACTAGGACAGAAAAGAAGATTGTATGCTCAAGATACGGTGAACTGTTATACTGGGTTTCGCAGGAACTTTTGTATCTAAGGAACACTACATCCAAATAAAATTCTTTGCATTTAATTAAAGTATTTAGTTTATATAAGGTTAGGGGTATGTAGTGTATCATACATTAACATAATTACATTTTCTACTAAAAAAAATAAACTGTTAAAAGACGTGGGAAACCGTTTAATTTATAATATTTAATGTCTTAAAGCTGAGAAAAATCATACAGTGTCTTAAAAGTACTTTGAAGAGCGTAATTTAGTTAGGCAAGCAATTTATTTGGAGGAAGAAAATTAAGTGGAAAAATAAGCTGCATATTATCCATATTATATTCTTTTTAATTAACTTCAGTAATATTTTAAAGGCTCATGAGATTGTATGTAAAATGTATAAACATATTTATACGTGTACGTTACATTAAATCAAACAAATGAAAAACAAGCTTAAGTTGTTATATCTAGTTAAGCTACAAAATATCAAAATATTTTTTTATTCATTGCATTATCACACATGCTTGCATTTTATGAGTTATGTTTAGTTAGTAATGGATTTAGGTTTGTACTGAAATAGGAAAATATTTATTCTTATATTTTCAAAATCTTCTTAAAGTCTACTACAATAGAGAGTAAGAATAATTTTTAAATTTTTGAATCTAGATATCAACTGAGGTTGTTAAAGTAACAAATAATTTTTGAAACATTTTTTATGAAACTAGCTATATATATATATTTACTGAAAAATCGAAATTTCTCAACTCCATATATCGAATTAGAAAGAAAAATAAATAAAAATTAAAATAATAAATAAAAATAAATTTGCGTCTGCAAAATAACTAAATTTGAAATTTTTTTCAGCAATTGAATGAAATTATATAGTAATAAGCTTTTTAATATTATAAAAATGATGAAATTCATTTTGTCACCTTATTTTCAAAAGCTTCTAATCGATTCTTTCGTAGACAGTTATTAACATTTTTTAATAATTAAATTTTACAATTTTAATCCTTTTAATAGTATAAAAATATGTTTGAATAAATTATCTTTATTATTTACCAATGTTCTACTGTTTTGAACAGTCCATTATATAATTTATACATAATAATTACATTATATCAACGTAGAAAAATTACCAATTCAAATATAAATAAAAATTTCATAATTACAGTTTAGGAAAATGAAAATTAAACAGTTTTCCAAAAAAAAATTTACTATGCTGCTTTAGTATTGTTTAACTATTCACTGTAGGGAAAACAAAATATAATTTCAAATATTATAAATATTTATATATATATATATATATATATATATATCCCTTTCTTATGTGAACAGAATTGCAGCTTAAATCTTAATTTTAAGACTAAAACAGTTCTAAATTCTACTACAAAACAGCACGGTTGGAAGTTATCTCCCAGGTTCATTCTTTATTTATTCCACCCAGTTATTTTAAATTGATATACTTTTAGAAAAAAATCCCGCTCTAAAACTGAACATTTAACCTTCACTTCGTGAGGCCACATTTTCAGTTTTGGGTTTTATCACTTCTCCAAAAAACTTCCCCTGGTAAGTCCTGTTTTTCCCGTTTTCCATTTTTTTTTCCTCTAAGAGGATTATAGGAAAGACGTGTAAAGCAGATTATAAGAACAAACCACTTAGAAGAAGGATTTGTGTTTCACTTTGAAAAAAATAATTTTTAAGGATACTTGAGCTTTTGTTTGATTTTGTAAGAAAGGTTATTTTATTAGACTGTAACCAAATAAAATAAATTTTTAGTCTGAATCTTTACATTTTATTTTTACCACAATTCAACTTAAAGCAGCTTTGTTTAACAAAAAATCAAATGTAAGCGTTTCAAGGATTAAGTAAGCTTTAAAGTGCTTGTTAAGAAACCTAATTATTATAAAGAGAAGGAAAAACTATTAGATTTTTTTATGGTGTACATAGTTTTAAAATAATACATATTTTAAGCAGTAACAATTTATCTTTGTGTGTAGGGTAAGGAGGTAAGAAATAAAAAAAAAAAAGATTTTGATTAAAAAATAAACGTATTGCAATCTTCTCATTAATATATGGCTAATTTTTAATGTATTTAAATACTGCAATCTAATTTCATGGTGAAAATATGATTTAAAAGATTGTTAGTAATATTTTTTTTTTTTATAGACACAACATAAAAAATTATTTTGTTTTTTATATCAAAATTAATTTTTCTTAAAGTAATTTTATTTTATATCTTTTAACATATTTTTGATTTAAGGAACTAAAAAACAGACGCGACTATTTTGAAGAATTTTTTCATAAAGATAAACTTTAATTATGATAAACTTCAGATTTACTAATAAAAAAAAAATTATAGTTTTAAATATAATTTTTTTCGACAAATGCATATTAATGTGGTCACTATTAAATTCACTATTAGGCAGATATAAATAAATTTAACAATTTTTTAATAAAATAATTATTATTTAAACTATTATTTTTATTTAATCTATTATCAAATCACATTATTTTTTTCATTACAGTAATTTTAGATTATAATTATACATTAGAAGAAGAACAATAGAAAAGAGAACTTAAAAGCAAGCTATCTACTTCAGTCATAATTGATGATATTGAAACCATTTATTATTTTTTGCAATCTGAAATAAAATAAATATTGTTTGTTTCAGTAAGTTATTAATTATAAAAATAAATAATGACACAAATTGTTGTAGTTACTAAAAAATAAAGGATTTGAATGCACTCTTTATGAAACCATAATGACTATGACTATGAATATGAGCAAGATTTTAAAATGAATTCATTAGAGAAGGGAATGTCATGACTTCTTTTTCCCCTAAAGGACGGTATGCAAAGGTTTGAGAATCAGTCTTAATTTTTTTGAAAGATATCGTGCAATTTGTATTCCAAGTCCAAGAATATTCTATTTAATGTAAACAAATAAATGAAAATAAAAAAATCCTCTAATGAATGCTCTGAAAATTTTTATTGTAATGGAATACCATGGAATTCGTGAATAAATAATCATCATTGTTTATTTCTAAATATTTGTTTATTTATTAAACGAGATAGACAAACAAAAGCAAATCTAAAATAAGCAAGATGTTTGTTATGTTTTCAAAACACGGTTTCACACAATTAATAAACCGACACAATTAATAATTTTCAAAAAGGAATCTAATGTCGTATAATAATTTGGTAAGATAAAAAAGTATTAGACTAAATTAATGATTTCATGAATAATAGTGAAATTGCTTATTGCAAATCGCAGTTGAAATTTATTATATAGATATAAAGTGATTGACAACTAGTATTTGTATTCACTACAGTTCCAGTGATCTTCTAGTATGCAATTACTGTATCAACAACAAGTATTTTTTCGATAATAATGTGTTTATTTAGAAAATGTCCTTAAGACATACTAGTGTAGAAAGTAGAAAGTATTCGTTAACTTTTATTTGTATTGAAACGAAATTTCGGTCTTTGAAGTAAAAGTTTTAAGCAAAATTCTTTTAATATATGCACAAACAAATTATTTGTTTTTATACATTTTATTTCAATGAAAACAAAGGAATCCTGCACTTATTTAAAATAAACAATAATCAAATTAGTTAGTTATCTAAGAATATAAAAAAATATTCGTATAGTAAAAAAATTAAATTTTTATAAAAACAAGTTACAATAAATACTGAATTGATAATATTTTGACTTTTATATCAAACTTTGTGACAGGAATTCGGTCAATATTGAAGTAATTGAATACAACATATGAATCTTTTTTTTTTTAGTAGATAAATTTTTAGGTCACTTCTACTACAAATCGATCTCAATTTTATTTTCTTGTCTAAATGGAAATGGAATGTCGAAATTGGGTTGAAACCAGTGACTGTGGAGTAAAATGAAGAAATTTTGGCGTGTTAAATAATACCAAACTCGGCCATCTATTTGGCATTCTGTTTAGAACAGTGGTGTAGTTTCTTTTCTTTTTGCAAAAGCCAGTGTAGCTAAAGCAAAAAAAGCAATGTAGCTAAAGCAAAAAAGCAATGTAGCTAAAGCTGTATTATTTGGGCAAGAAATATTTTCTTCTAACAAATCGCGGATGAAAACAGGATGATCTGCTATGGTTTTGTGTTACATTTATTCATTAGTTTAAACCAGTGTTCTGAAGCTGAATTGCAATTTTAGAAACATTAACGTTCGATTTTTTTTTTTTTTTTTAAATTCCAGGAACAATGAATAGATGATCACATAAGCGGTAGAGTGGAAGTCGATTTGATAATGTATTGCTGAAAAAAATTATTATTTACTGTATGGTAGAACGAGGTCTACCAAGTTCGTTTTCTTTCTGACATATAGGTCTATAAGCTATCCTCCTTATTATTCGGAATAATAATAAACCGACACAATTAATTAATTTAAAATTTTAAATTCAACTATTGCTTCAGAATATGTAATAGAAAGTATATAAAAAAATCGCACATTTTAATTATACGAATATTTTAAGCTGTCAAACTTTATTCATCTTAGTTTTTTTCTAAATTTCAAATAACAAACGTATAAATATTCCGATAATAATTTTAAACTTACAAGTTCCAATAGTCTTTGTAACTTCTGCTAATTGTTTCCATGAAATACATTTTTTTAAAAATAACGAAAACGTGTTTTTCATCATAAATCGGTGCTAGGAATAATTTCTCTACTTATTGTAAAAGTATACATGGTATATTCACTGCATATAAATTAAAATAATTTTAAAGCAAGATGGGTTTATTTAAAAAAGCATTTTTTTTTACCAGAAGCCGAATATAAAAAATGAAATTTTAGGATAATTACAATTTATAAGCATTTAGTGATCTATTTAAAAAAACATCAAAAAGTATTTTTTTGTAAAATCAGGGTTAAAATATACTAGTTCATCATGATTTTCTTTGGTTTTGTGGCGTAGAGTCTTTATTCTTACTTCTTTTTGCCTCTTAATTTTAAAAAGCGTTTCTCTTACCAAAGAAAGAGAAAAAAATATTTTAAAATTTATATACTTCTACCAATCTTGTTTGAAATACTTTTAAAAATCCTGTGAGAATCAAATTCAATAAAAAAAAAAATCTTTGTCACAAATAAATGGAATATCACGAAAATTAAACTGAATACAAGTAATGGAATTTTCAATTTTTCATATATTTCATGGTGACGGCAGAAAAAAATTGCAACTTTTCAAATGTAAAATATAATGCTAATGATGTTTGAAACTAAAATTTCATGCTTCAAACCACAGAAACAAAAATCAAGCAATAAACGAGACAAGCAGTTTAAAAACAGCCGTCAAGCACACTTTTACAATGGCTTTAAAAGAAAAAAAGAGACCTCGTCAGAGTCAATTAACTTATAAGAAGAACGGCTTCGTTTTTTGCCACAAGACACGCATAAGACGTCAAGAAGGTACCAGGACAACCCCAATAGTTTGTCCAGATATTTTTTAATAGGTTTTTTTTCACACACAAATTATCGATTTAACGGTTTTCTGTAGTATATCGATTTTACAAGGCGTCAAGTTGCGGACACGAGTAGAATAATGGACAAGTGTTTCCCCAGATCGAAGGGTTTGTTGAAATGTTAACCGCAGTTTTCCGAAGTTATTGGAAAGAAGAAAAACGGTTTTGTTCATTTTTTTGGAGTTAGCGGCGGAAAGTTAATTCTGTATGAATCATTTTTTTTTCGTCTTAAAGTTAAAAAATTTTAAATTCTTTTTCTATAACTTTTGAATTTGGAAGGATGTAAAATTAAATGTATAAAAGAAAATTATGTATTTGATCAGTCATATCAATATGAATATATATCCAGTTATATATGTATCTAGTTATATATTACTTCAGATTTAACTACAGCTTGATGGGTGAAAACCACTATTAAAAAAGGATGGTTCTATTATAATCTATAAATGTTATAGGGATTTTTAAAAGCGAATACCTTCAATATAGTTGCAAATTCAAAATTTACAAATGCTATTAATTCTTAAATATGAATATAACATTGGCAAATAATATATTGGCTAGATAGTGTGTGTAAGCAAGTGTTCAAGATAATCAGGGTTTGATTAAAAATGTCATTTCCTTCAATGATTGTTTAAAAAAGTGAGTAGTCGATTGAATTTTTTATTTTTATTTTTCATTTATTGTTATTTTTTTTTTTAATCATTCTTCAATATTTGCAAAGCCCTAAAAAAAAGACAGAAACGAAATATTTTTCGTAGATAACTACTTTCACTAAGAAAATAATTTTAGAAACTTATTTACTTAGTTGCCGATTATTAAATCAAAAATATGTTATAATTATTTTATTAAATTTGACTAAACTATTTTTAACAGTTATTAAGAAATAGAATATTATTATTTATAATCATACTCATATCAATGAGATTAAATTAAGGTATTGTAAGACAGACAGGTTGATGACAATATTGCATGCGAGTAATAGTAAAGTGAAATTTTTATTATTATTATTAATGATAATCATAAGCTATGATAATTAATAGACACGAGTATCAATTTTTACTTAAATGAACTAACTTTAAAGAAGGATAAAGATGATTATATGTACGAATTTTTTTTTCAAGGAATACTTTTTGGATTGTGCATATATATATGCCAAGAACTTTAAACTATGGGGCAAAAATGTAATGGCAAGCAGAGACGACGAAATAAGCAAATATTTTGTAATGGTATGCGTGTAAGCTTTTACATGCTAGTACATAAGGAAGATAAGAAACCGATAAGTGAGACCGATTAAATAATGATTAAAATAATTTTAATAGGTGCCTCTTATATGTCTATTATATGTTAAAAAATATGACAGGCATACCACATTTATTTTTAACTTCAGCCAGTAAGTTTGTCCATTATATCTTCATTGGAATCAATGGAACTTCCACAAAATACTCTTAATGTGCAACCTGAAAAATCTTATTCTGCCCCAACTCTCGCATATCATATATTAAACAAAAAAAGCTAAACTGTAATTAATAGTATTAGCAAATTCTAGATTAACTTTTATAATGTAATTCTAGATAACATAATATAAATATTATAACATATTTAATAAAAGTTATATTATAAAATTTCTTAAAACATAATATATCTTTGTAATATGATTTAAGAAATATTTTTTTTTAATCTCTTTTTAAAAATCCTATATTACAATATATTTAAGTATTAAAAGCATCATCATTTTGCTTACCAAAACACATGAATAAATAACTTACCAATTTTCGGAAAGATGATGATCTAGATAGGATGGTTTAAAATTTGACAAATCAGTGTGTCATTTTTTGGATACCGTTTTTATTATTCTATAAACCTAGACATTTCATATAAAAATATGTATGTAAAGGAAGCAAGACATTCGATTTTGCGATTTAAGCCTTAGCACAGCATGTAAGAATTTCATCTGAGTCACAGAAGGAATTTACAACTTATAAATATTTCCTTCTAAGAGGCTTATGTCTGTGATACTTCCGAAGTATTACAAGTTTTAAATCAGAGGTTCTTAACAACAAAAAAAAAGTTATATTCTAACATTTATGTATTTTTTTAAACAACATTTTATTTTCTATATTAAATATATAGTTAAAAAAGGAGAAAGAAATATAAACGTCTTCTATTTGATATATATTATATATTTATGTCCACAGGGAATGAATCTATAAGAGATCTCTTAAAATTAACATTGAAACAAATAGAATAACATAAAATTACACAAATACAAGTATATTACTTCAAAGCTTAGAGTTCAAATATAATACCTTATTTAAATGATTAAAAGAAATTGTCTATAAGTTCATAAATATCTTTTAATATATTTAAGTTTTATATTAAAGGAAATTAATTAATAGGAAAAGTTTTAGCAGCATAAACAGTTATTTTTTAAAGTGGCATTTTTATTTTATCTCCATACAAAAATATGCATCAAAAATCTTACTATTTGCACTGACAAATATTTTGTCCTAAAAGATAGTTATCTAGCTTTTTCTTGACACTTGCTTGATATTGAATTATATTGAATTGTATTAACATAAAATGAATATAAGCGTCCATCTATTCCTATTTATCAATGAAAATAATTCAATTTTAGATATTTTTATAGAGATCAAGTTGTATATTTATTAATATTAATTCTTCTGTATCTTTCAGAGTTAGTTACAAACTAACCAAAAATACGTTCTTATTCATTAATGTTTTTTATAATTAATTAAACAATCACGTTGATGTCACGATTTTCTTGAAAAAAACAGCTTTCATGTAAAAATAATTGTTTTACCGAATCTTAACTTTCGAAAATAATTTTAAATTTGTTTCTAAATTTTAGTATATTATATAATATATAGTTCTGTTCTTTAGACATCTTTCTGTATTTTGTTTCTTTAGAAGTTGAGATACAGACATTTAAAAACAAGCAATTTGTTTATTCACGTATTATCACCTATTCCTATTTTTTATTGTTCATACTTTTAAAACTTTAAATTGTATTTTTTGCTACCAAGCCATATGAAAACAATTATAACTGTTACAATAATTTGTACAATAGAATCTATTTTTAACTACATAATTTAATGATGTTATGCATGCATTGAAGTAAAATATTTTAAATACACTCATGTCCATAAAATAAGGATAATTCAGAATCACACAAATATTGAACTCTAAAATAAAAATTTCACCTGTAGAATTATCACACACATCTTGAAGAAGAATATGCAAATTACAGGAAAGCACCAGATGGCGCGGATAGTTCGTCACAATGACGAGAGTGTAAGACAGGGGTATATAAGGAATGGTGGCAAAGAAGTAAAATTGTTCACAAGCACTTTAAAAGCCTTTCAGTGCAATAACCGCATAGTTATGGCACAAAGGAAGCATTTGGATGATTTCTTACGTGGTAAAATTATCGGACGACTGGAATGTGGACGTACCCAGCTGGAAGTATCCGAGGAACTCGGAATCGCCCAGAGTGTCATCTCCAGGCTTTGGCAACGATTCCAAGATGATGGTAATGTGAGTAGATGTTACAGCACAGGTCGCCACCGAGTTACCCTGAGCCGAATGAGGACCGGTATTTAGCAGTTACTGCCAAAAGAAACAGACGGAGCACAGCATCAGACCTGTCTCGTCAGCTCTCTTCAGCTACCGGTACGACAGTTTCAAGGCAGACCGTCTACAGACGCTTAGGGCACATTGGTCTATATGCTCGTAGGCCTATCAGATGTGTTCCACTTACCGCAACTCACTGTCGTCTGCGATTAACATGAAGTAGAGAGCATGCATTGTGGACACCGCAACAGTGGTCTTGTGTATGTTTTCCGACGAGTCCAGGTTTAGTTTGCAGTCTGATTCTCGCCGGACTTTCATATGGAGAGCGCCAGGTACCCGTTACCACCAAGAGAACACCATTGAACGACACCGTTACGGTGGTGCAGGAGGGCTCGTTTGGGGAGGAATTATTCTTGGTTCCAGAACTGACCTGCATGTTCAGAGTGTAAAGATGACAGGCCAAATCTATCGGGATTTCATTCTGAAACAACATGTACGTTTGTTTCGGGGCGCCATGGGTGCTGAATTTCGGGTTTTGATGACAACGCCCGTCCTCACCGTGCAAACATTGTAGACGAATGCCTTCAACTGGAGGACATCACCCGTATGGATTGGCCATCATACTCACCGGACTTGAATCCAATAGAGCATGTGTGATATGCTTGGCCGACGAATTGCAGCCCGTCAACCCTCCCACCAGTCAACCGGAACTTCCGGAGAGCATTCTTTATGAGTGGTGTAATATTCCCCAAGATCAGATTGATAATTTGATACTCAGCATGCCTAGGCGTTGTAAGGCCTGTATTGCATCGTCCGGGTGACATACTCCATATTAACCATGTTATACTGTTTTTTTTGTAAATAGGTTTTTTTTTTTAAATTTGCTCAGGGAGTAAAAATCGCAATTTTTATTAATTATGTCAAACATATAGCATCTTTTTGCTCTTTACCTTTTGTTTAATAAATAGACTTTTTACAAATAAGTCAAATTTGTTTTGCTTCTGTCTCTTTCTTTGCCTGAACTTCATTATCCTTAATTTATGGACATGAGTGTATATTCCTTTAGAGATGAGTTACTAACTTATTTATTAAAAGAAGAAATTACTTTTTTTTTCTTGTGCATTTTCTCTGGATGACATGGCTTGTTATAACTCATAACATACTTGCATAAATATTTGCATCTATCTATATTATCATAATGTGCAGATGTAAACATTTATGCAAGTAAATGTGATTTACTTTACAAATTTTTTATAGTTAGAAGTATTTGCATAAATTTAAAAAATACACTTTCTTTCAATTTTTGACTAATTTCCACAAAAATAAAAATTAATCTAATTTAGTGTTAAGATAAATTCCACAGTTGCTATTTAAATTTGTTTTGCCTTTGAACGTGGCCGGTTTACTTAAGAAACAGCAACTTAAATAAATATCTTACCCATCTTGATGCAAGTTATCTCAAAGACAAAATACCGCCTTATCTCCCTCAACTAATACTTCCTTCATTAGTGGTCGGTGCCATAAATACCCGCGAAGTGTGACATATGTGCTGAGTCGTCTTTCGTTCATTTCTGACATTCCTCGCCATCATCTTTATTGCCAAATATCCTGTCTGAGATGTGACAGTAAATGGACCCTTTAGAGAAATCATCGTGAGATAGTAATGCAGCGAAGTTCATAGTTTTTTTTCTTCCAAGAAAGATACGTTACCATTTTGTTAATTGCCGACATTAGTAATGGAAGATTTATTTAAAGGATTGTTTTATCAATAGTCTTAATTAAGAGGGAGAATCATCTCTCTGTTGTATTTGACTGATATGAGCTGAATTGTATTGAGTTTGCAAAGATTTAATAAAGGGTATTAGCTAACAAAAATTGCTGACCACTTCAATGCACCAGTTGTGTTTACTTCGTCATTTTAATTTAGAATAAGCACTACAAGACACCTCATCTGCTGATTTTGTACACACCTTTTTCCACCTTAAACCTGATCAAAACATTTTGTCTTAAAACTTCATGGGATTCTTTTCGGTTTAATCTTTATTTTTCGCCGGGCGAAATCTCTAAAATTATTTTTGAAAGTTTCCTAACATTTTGTTACTTGACAAACCAAAATGCACTTGACAATATTAAATTATTTATTAACATAAAATAAAGACTATTTTAAATATTTTTGTTACTTTATAATCATGATAGAACATTCATAAACATATATTAATATATTCTAAAGACTCACAAATCTGGTCATATATACTTTTTCTGTCTTTTTATTTGTTCTTGCATTTATTAATTTTTCCTTATAATGAGGGTGGTCTTGCTTTGGTGGAAGTTTCGGGTTTTACCCATACAACACACAAATATGCAGTCCTCTCGGAAGGTAATGTCCTCTTTCAACACCTGTAGTGGATCGATCTTTACTTAAATTATCATTGTTCTCCTATTACCTTTCAAACTGGTAGGGTACTACCAGGTGTTACGGATTCAAGAATGAGGCGCGGAGGAAAAATGAAAAGATCCTTGCAGGGAATAAGCCAACAAAATCTTTTGAATTAGGGAATAAGTCAGCAAATCTTTTGAATCAGGGAATAAGCCAACAAATCTTTAGTACTTTCAACACACTAAAAGAAAGTACAATCCTCAATCAGGTACCAACTTTAAAGATTACCATATTTGCACAAAATCGTGCTGCAAAATGTTGGTGCAGTGTAGCAAACGTCCCAGGAATAGCTGATAGATAGGATAGGATTCTTCAAATGTCTAACTAGTTGTGAGCTGCATCACTAATAAAGAGTCATTGTTTTACATTGTGTATCTTAAAGTTAGTGGTAAGTTACATCTAATTAGTGTTCCGCCTTTTGAAAACACTATATTTGTTTGATAAATTTTTTAAGATATTATTTATTAATTTGTAACAAAACTATTTTCCTAAAGGTATGGCCTGTTCACCTGTCTTATATGTATTCTTACATTTTATGTTGTTATTTATTATGTTTTAATGTTTCTTTTCTTCCAATAACTTCCATTTATTTTTTGTGCAAAAAGAGCCTCAGGGAACATTATCTCCAGCTGTGTATATGTGCCAAGAAACCTGGGCGATAGAGTGATATTTATTTTCATTCTTTTTCCTCCTCTTTAACTTTTTCTGCCTTTTTCCTAATATTTATTCAAAATGTAAGAAAATTGTTATTCTTCAATTTTTGGCTATTACGCGCTGCTTGGCTAGAAATGGTCTTTTGTGTCCGTGATACAAACCATCACCGTCAACCATCACCGTCAACCACCAACCAACCGATTTATTGTAGAGGCCTAAATTTGTCTCGGAAATTTGTCTCTTGATATAATATATCTCAATACAAACTCAAAAAGTTCCAGTCAAACGCTTGGTGCTTAAGGCAAGGATGAACTCCATAGATCTATAACTTAAACATCTCTTTAATTTCGTGGAATTGAGCGAGGTTATAGTTTTCTTATGTATTGTCATTGAGATTGCTTGTTTCGTTGTCATCGGCCATTAATTTTGTTTATCAAAAAAAGAATGATTATTCGTTCTTTTTCTTGTTAAGAAACTAACTTTTTATATTTGATTAATATATTCTTACATTCCTGTTACATGCAAATATGCAAATTTTCATTCATTTAGGTGGTTATTTAACAGAAAAAGCACAAAATAAAGCAACAAAAAAAATTTGAAAATTAATTTTTTTTGATTTACAGCCACACAAAAATGGCAACTTTTCTGAGAAATTAAGACATGAAAATGTAATGGTAGATTTATTTGTCATTTCCACTCTTCTAATGAACTAAAAAAATATCAATTTTTATCACATAATCTATCAAATTCATTTTTTGGACAAAGTATTTGTTCAACTATATTTTTTATATAATGTTGGAAAATTAATACTTGATTAGTATTTGGATAAATGCTAACTGCATTAAATAATTATGATTGTTTATCGAATAAACCTGTATGTTAATGATAATAATTTACTTATCATATATAAGGCTTTTTTATAATCCATCTAACAATATATATCAATCTAATCGATTTATTAAAAATAATCCATTATGTCCAATTTTTTCCTACTCTAATTGCTAATTTATTTTTGATTTATATAAGGATTCATGCTTTGAGGTTTCTTAATTTTGTTTTTTATTTTTCGATTATTCTTGTTTTTATTTCTTTTATAAATATGCTTTCCTTTTGTTGTATTCCTTCTGCATGTTTCCTGTTATAATATTTATGTAAAGATCAGTTTCTGTAGTGGCTGTATCATCATGCATTGCGTAGCAGAAAAAATTACCAGAAAAGGGGAACATTCCTTCGAAACTGCTAGGATATTTTCTTGGAAAACGCTGGATTAATCAGTGAGGCCCTCTCCTTTGAGAGAAAACAAGGTAAGCCGAATATGTTACAAACTCTTTAGAATTTAAAGAGCTCTTGTAACATTTTCAACACTTAAACTGTAACCATTACTGTCTGGTCTACGTACTTTTCACCCTCACTTCATTGTTGTTAGGTTCCCTCAGTTGAAGATGCTGGTCATGTGTCTATATATATATATATATCTCTAATATTATACCTATATATTGTCATGTGTCACGTAAAAGTAAAATAAAAATAAAGAAAAGTATTGGAATATTTGAATTGATTGATTGCATCTCGACCTGCTGGATACCTGCTTAATGGTTCGTTGGATAGAAAGATAAGAGAAATGTCTAAGGAATTTTTCTAGTTTAAAGGAATTGCTTGGTGAGGTAAAACAAGAAATAGAAACGGGAAGAGATCAAGGTTAATGGGTTTTTTTTAAGAACAGGTTTCTGGAGAATTTACGACGGATTGGACTTTCTTATACATAGAGAGATTTAGAGACCAAAAAGATTTAAACGAGAGTTGAGATAAAATCGACAGCCCAAAGAGATATTTTATAATTGCTCCTCAGTTACTTAAACCTTAAGAGAACTTGTTTAACAGATCATAGATATAATACTCCATGTGTTTATTCTTATATACAATATTTTCAAAGTGTAGTGTGCTGGGTCTTTCAAAAACTCGATCAATAATATGACAGCAATGTCTTCATTGCATCATTTTAAAGAACGGAGTGCATTTCCAATTACAAAACAGCTAACTTTCCTGGATCAAGACAATTATCTCTTACTCCTAATCATTACTGCCACTTATTTCGAAATACAAAATATTTTTACGCATTTTACAAAACTGTTTATTTATTTATTTTTATTCATACATCCTATGTTACAAGTACATGTATTAAATTCTTATGCTATGATACTTACTGTTTTTTCTATTCCAGTTACGTATTCTAATATTTCCTTTGTTACAGATGTACACACACACACATCTGCTAATAAAACTAATCCGTTGAACAACACAGAGTCTATCCTGTCTGTTCCTGTTTGGCTGACGAGCGAATTAAGCAATGATCAGAAAAACAAGCCTCATGAACAGGGCATTGCATAACTTCACTGCCAACCGTTCGATGTTCCGTTGTCTTATCAAATAAAAATAACATGGATGGATGGATGGAGGGAGGAAAAAATAACTCCTGACAACTCCTTCCACAGCGCGAGAAAAACTAATAGCGGAGGTGAAGGTGGAAGAGACTGTTGCTGTTGTTCGATGGAGTTATGTCCAAATTTCGGTTGTCATGTATTGATCACAGATAGAACTATTCCCGGAGACTTTTCGGTTACTGTTGTTCTTGATTGACGAATAGGTTTGCCGGTTTGCGCAACTTTTGTTTTTGTTGTGCCTTGAGAACTTTCTTCTTCTTCCCAAAGAAAAAGTAAAGAAGTCGCGCTGCATTCTCCTCTCCGAATAGCAAGAATTGCTTCCTAAAAGTCATAAGAAAAGATCGATTGCGCGAAGAAATGTATTACGGGCACCACATAACCGCTTAGATTGCCCAAAGGAAATAATAATTTCGTAATGCATTTTATTAAACGTAAAATGTTAATATACATTTATTTATTATTTATTACATTATTTTTTCATTTTCATTTATATATGACAACCCTAACCCTACACTTCATTTTCATTTATGCTGACAACAATTCCGTAAAAAGAAAAACATCTCCCGTCTCTGAAATCTACAAGTAGGTAGACGGCTTTGGCCCACACTGACCGTTGCACCAATGATGGGTTTTATTATATTATTTTTTTATATGTCCATAAATAATGTAGATGTTTAACTATAATTTTCCTCTCCTTTGTTCAAAAATATAATGTTTTAACATTTTTCTTATATTGAATTTTTGTATTTTTTTTTCATTTCGGTTAAGATGTTTCTTTCTTTAATATAAATGATGATATATAATAACAATTATTATTTGTGCACCTCTTATTCTTAAATTCATTGATTAAATTTATTTAAGGAATTTTTTATAAACCAGTCGCTTTATTGTTAAGCATTGAATACTTTTTAATTATTTTTCTGTTATTTGTTAACTTTACATAAAAATCCACAGTCCAAAGAGGCAGTCTAAAGTTGCTGTTAGGGCCATTTAAACCTTATGAACTTCATTTAACAAGACTTTGAAGATATATTAAGTGTATTTATTCTTATGTACAATATGGACACATTGTAGCGTTTGTCTTTTCAAATCTCAATAAATAATGTGGCAGAAAACGCTTCATTTAATGACTTAAAAATAAAAGTGAGTTTCCAATTACAAAAACAGCTAACTGTACTGGACCAAGACAACTATCTCTTACTCCTAATCATTTCTACTTATTTCTAAACACAAAAAGTTTTATGTATATTTTCAAAGCTATTTTTTTATTTATTTATTTTTTATTCATACATCCTATGCTACATGCATTAAATTTTATGCTTTGATTTGCTGTGTTTTTCTATTCTAGACACGTATTTGAATATTTCCTCTGTTACACGTATACACATATACATTTGCAATAAAAACTAATCCGTTGAATAACGCAGAGTCTATCCTGTCTGTTCCTGTTTGGCTGACGAACGAATTAAGCAAAGATCAGAAAAACAGCCCCCCGCGAACAGGGCAGGCATAACTAACTAATTCTTCACTGCCAACCGTTCGATGTTCCGTTGTCTTATCAAATAAAATAACATGGATGTGAGGGGGAGGGAAAAAGAACTCCCTACTACTCCTTCCACAGCTTGAGAAAACCAATAGTGGGAGGGAAGGAGGGGGGAGGACTGTTTTGCTGTTCGATGGAGTTATGTCCAAATTTCGGTTGTCATGTATTGATCACAGATAGAACTATTCCCGTAGCCTCGGTTACTATTGCTGATTAACGAATAGGTTTGCTGGTCCTTGCGCAACTTTTTGTTTTGTTATGCCTTAAGAGCATCTCTTCTTTTATTCCCAAAGAAAAACAAAGAAGTCGTGTTGCCTTCGGAATAGCAAGAATTGCTCCTAAAAAACATATAAGAAAAGATCGATTCCGCGAAGAAATGTCTTACGGGCACCACATAGAACTGCTTTTAGATTGCCCCCTAAAGGAAATAATAATTTCAGTAATGTATATTTTAAACGTAAAAGTTAATATTTATTACATTAGTTTTAGTAATAGATGTTTTGTTATAATATACATAAATATATCTATATTAAAGAGAACATGGTGATAAAAATCAACCATTTAACTATAATTGTCCGGTCGTTTGTTCATTATCTTTCTTACGATATTATGTGCATATTTTACGTGCATAATAATATAATTTTAAGAAATGTCTTATGGGCATTCACACAGAACTGCTTAGGATTACCTAAAAGGATATAATAATTTTATAATGAGAATACTTTTACGTAAATGTTCTTTCCTGTACTTTCATTTAAAAATGTAAATGTTAATACTTTTATTTATTTATTATATTATTTTTATTATTTTGTTTTGATATAAATATGTAATACGTATAAAGAACGAATGAACCATCCCGTTAAAATACAATTTTCCTTTCTTTGTTCATTATCTTTTTTACGATATTTATGTGGCCTTTTAGGTTTTTAACATTTTTTTTTAAATGTATATAAAATGTTTGTAAAAAATAAATTTAATGTTTTGTAATAATAAAAAAATATAATGTTGAATTTTCTTTCTTTGTTCATTATCTTACGATATTTAAAATTTCTTAGGTTTTAAATGTTTATTTTTGTAAATAAATAATGTAAATACAAAAATATAATGTTGAATGGATTTTTTAAATTTCGTTTAAATGTTTATTTTCGTTAATATAAATGGTTACCAATTATCATTTGTGCACCTCTTATTCCTAGATTCATTTATAAATTTATTTAAAGAATTTTATGAAAATACCGCTTTATTGTTAAACATTGAATATTTTTTAATTAGTTTTCCATTATTTGTTAACATTACATCAAACAAAAGTAGGTATATTGATAATAATATGTAAACACTTATTCATATTAATTACAATTTATAACATTAAATTCTACGAAAAATAAAATTTTTCTTAAAAAGTTGTTAATCTTATTTTTGGTAGCAAAGTGCAGAAAAAAATGTTTTTAAATAAATTTTTCCGTATGGAATTGATAATCAAGGTCTTCTATTTATCTGTTCTATAGATAATATTACCAACTTATAAAAATATTATGCTGTTATATATTCTTTACATTTTATCCCCATCATTTACAGTGTTTCATAATGTAATTACTAGTATAATTTTTAAAAAAGAAAATAGATATGTGATCAGACTTATTTGTGCATACTTAATTAAATTTATTATTATGGGATGTATGTATATGCATATGCAAGGTAACGTACAAATAAATGAGTAATAATTTCAATTTGGTATTACTCGAAAATATGTTAAAATTGTAGCCAAGAAGGTATTACATTAAGTATTACCCAGACAAGTATTCATTTTCATGTCTGCTAAAGGAAAGAAAAAAAAAAATTATAAAAGGCAGATGTAGTATCAAATAAAAAAAAAAAAGGTGCAGTATATTATATTGTCCTCAAATGTCTTCAGATATTTTCAAAGCCCAGGTTTCCTGCTGATTTGAAACAGTTTTAAAGAAATAAGACAGACAGAAATATAATATATTTGTTAGCAAAAATTCCTAATCTTATTTATGTAATTGATTTTTGGAAAAAACAAATTTTTAGATAATAAAAAATATGATTTAAATAAAGTGAAAAATATAACATTCAACGTTTAAAATGTTTCAATAAATATAATGAAAAAAGATATTTAACATTAAATTTTTTTTTAATATCTACAATATTTTTTAATATCTACAATATTTGTTTAATATCTACAATTTTTTAATATCTACAATATCTACAATTAAAAAGACGAATTACTTAAAGATTAAATTTTTATGTTGAATTATCTCGAAAAAGGGTCTAAAAGTCCTGATAATTCAAATGGGATCATCCAATGGAGATTGACATGTCCGAAACACAACAAATGATGCCGAACCGAATTGTTCAGTGATTAATGTTGAATAGCTATGACAAATCTGTAAGCCAGTGAATATCGTTCCATCGCCTTGAATATTTATGTAAAAGGTGAAAACCTAGTAAATATTTTTTCTTGAATATTTTGATGACAAACTTCTAAAAATGTAGTCTGTAGTGCAAACAGGTAACATTTGTGTTGCATCCCAGGTAATGCTGAATATATGGTATATCTACGTTATTCTATTAATGAGTGACTTCATGTTAAAGCGTTTGTAATTCGAAAACACTAATTATCTTAATAATAAGTAATTAATGCAATGTTTATTATATTTCAAAAATGAAATTTCTCATCAAATAAAAGAGTACAAAATATATTATATTTTACAAAAAGTCATTTCCTACTTTTTTCACTATATTT
Source organism: Caerostris extrusa (assembly GCA_021605095.1). Taxonomy (NCBI): domain Eukaryota; kingdom Metazoa; phylum Arthropoda; class Arachnida; order Araneae; family Araneidae; genus Caerostris; species Caerostris extrusa. The sequence continues at coordinate 23,538 of BPLR01001646.1, forward strand.
CAGAAGGTCCTTTATAAATAAAATTTAAATTTTTCTCTTACATCTGGCGACATCTATTGGTAGATACATGCAACTTCTAAATCTAAAAAAATTTAAATCAATTAATTAAATTTAATTAATGAATGAATATTTGAAAAACTGTGTTAACAAGTGCCATCCACTACAAATTTCAAAAATGTATTTGAACTTGAGTGGATGAATAAAAGTATTTTATTAACGTTTGAAAATTTGAACAAGATATATAGGGGAGAGTGTGAGCTAATAGTAGGAATTGAAAGAATGAAAATTTTCTCATCAAACAAAGAGTTCAAAAAAAATATTATATTTGCAAAAAGTTGTACACAAAAAAGTAAATGCGTAGTTAATTTGAAGACATAACAATTAAATTTTTAATACAAAAGTTAGCTGTTAATGGTATGGCAACTTCTTGAAAAAGTATCCTTAACACTTGATTGCTTGTTGAAAACTTAACTTGTCTAGCGAATGAATTCTGTTCCAATATAAACTTAAATATACCATTACCATGTAAAGTAAATTTGCACTATCTTTCAAACCTGTCTCGTAATCCCCCTTTGCCAAAACGCCCATTTGAGAGTTCTTTTCAACAACAATTAGGCACCCCAGCCAAGTGACATTAAAGCAGGACAAGTTCCACTTTTAAGGCCAAAAAAAGATAAGCGAAATACTATCCACTTCAGACACCAACTTGTTTAAATAGACTTCACAATCCGAAATTTAAAGTGATTTAAAGCAAAGTCAGACTTCAGACAGACAGTTTAATGAGTTAAAACTTCCGTTGCATCATGACATCGGACTGAGATTAAGTCCGAACACCAACAAACCTCTTAGAAATGCATTTGTCCTTTCTGAAAAGAAAAGACACGCTGTCAAAATAGAGACAGGACTGTTTTTGTAAGGAATTAATGGCACCAGTGGCGGTACCCGATGTGTGCCATGTGTCTTCCTCGGTGACATGCCATTGAAGAAGGTAGATTAGGGGCGAACAGCGATAAACAAACTGAGATTCGAAACCTATTTCGTGTTCAGAAAGAAAGAAGAAAGGATGGGTAGGAGGTTGAAAGATGAATAATCAGTATATTAGTGAGAGCTATAATTTTGAAAGTCATATTAGTGAAAGCCATTAATAATGAATAAATATGATAAAAGCCTTAATTTTGATATACTATTAAATCTTGTTTTAATTATGTATTACTAAATACATATCTTTAGAATTCATCTGATTTCACTCAATTTGTTTTCATTTTTCTAATTTATTTCTAGACTTAATATAATTTTTAATTTATGAAATTGAAAAAAGTGTATCAATTTATACTTTTCACTTATATCATGCAATTAATGCATTAAGGAAGAATATGCAATGACATGTACGATAAAAATGAAAGAAAATTAATTAACATATTTTTTTTTAAAATCTTATGTAATTAGAATAAATGCGACATGTTTTATAAATACCACGAGCGAGTATATTCATAATAATTTATCAAAAACTAATTTTTATAAATTTAGGTTTTGAAAATGAATTTTGAAATCCTTTTATTATTTTTTTCTCCTATAAAATGTAAAGTAAATAAAATAATGCATAAATAAATATAAAATATAAAAAAAAACGCATTGAATGACAAAGCTAAAAATTCACAAATTACAATTAAATTATGTCTTTATGAAATTATTTAGGACTTTATGTAATTCGAACAAAAAAATTGTTTTATACGACTTATTGTTTTTTCCTCGTAGTATCATTTGTGGAAAAATAACTTAGGAATATCAATGAAATATGATTAATAACATTCTTATATACAAACGAAGAATAACTATCATGCTGTTTACGTCTTCAGATCTCAAAATGGTAATATCTTGACATTCATTTTTTTCTTCTTTGAATTAATTTTTCCTAGTGTTTGGCCAATCTATCTCTCAATACCGAGTGAGCAATTTCTGGTAACACGTTGTGTAAACAAGTTTTGCTTAAGGTTATGTACATCGTAAACTTTTGTATCAAGGTCATTTCGCTTCACGTTGAGGGAAACGAAATACGCCGTGTGATATATGCTTTATGCCACAAACTCAATTCACCAAATCCAATGCTTGTTCGCCATAAACTTTAATGGGGAAATTCCTAGGGGCAGAATTAAAGATCTGACATATAGCTTATTTATTTCTGTCATGTTTTCGACTATAATATTGACGTTCTTTACGATATTGATCAAGTGTGAATGTTCTTCATATTAAAGATATGCATAATATGATATTGTTAATGTTGCATGTACGATATTGGCCTTCTATGCATCATTTAAAACATTAAAAACAGATTATTAAAAATACATCCTATATCCTAGGTTTCGAATATATCCAACAAGTAACAAATCATACCCAAATCACTTCATATATGACAGCAAACATTAATAAAAAAATTACATGAAATTAATAACAATTGTTATATTTAATAGATACTAAATATAATAAAAAAAAACAACAGACCTTTCGATACTGAATAATTCTGTTATATATGTGTACTTTAGTATAATAAAAGCAGAAGTCAATTTTTTTTTTAATAACATACTAGTTTAGTAACACTACTTTATTAACATTTTATTTTCAAAATGTTCACATTTATTTAAGTTAACTAAATATAGGACAAATATTAGGATACATCTTTATACCGCAATATTTTTGCATATAGAAATTCAATGAATAGCATGCTATGAACAGTTTACGTTTTAAAGAAATGTTAAAAATTTGATAAAAAATGCAAGTTAATAAATGTAAATTCAAATGCATAAAATAGCTTGATGAATTATGCATAAAAATGTAAATTCGATTTAGGAAAATCCTTTTTTACGTTAGAATGCTATGATAATTATTAAGTGATCAAAACATTAAAAAGTTTTTAATGAATGAAAACTAAATTAAATAAAAAATATAATTTTAATCAATAAAAAATTGATTAGAGTATTATAAATGATCATTTATAAAGTGCACAACTCACACACCAACACTACACACATAAACACACACACACACACACACACACACACACACACTACCCATAACACACACACACATACACACACTACCCATAAAAACACACACACTACCCATAAAACACACACACACTACCCATAAAACACACACACACTACCCATAAAACACACACACACTACCCATAAAACACACACACCAACACTACACACATAACACACACACACACACACACACACTACCCATAACACACACACACACACACACTACCCATAAAAACACACACACTACCCATAAAAACACACACACACACACACACTACCCGTAAAACCCATAAAACACACACACACACTACCCATAAAACACACAACACACACACTACACAACCCATAAAATACACATACTCACACACTACCCATAAAACACACATACACTACCCATAAAAAACACACATACACTATCCATAAAACTCACACACACACACTACCCATAAAACACACACACACACAACCCATAAAACACACACATACACACACACACACACACTACCCATAAAACACACACATAAAACACACACACACACACACTACCCATAAAAACACACACACACACACACACTACCCATAAAACATATACACACTACCATAAAACATATACACACACTACCTATAAAATACATACTCACACTACCCACAAAATACACATACGCGCGTATATATATTGTTTTCAATCTTCACGACATTTTTGATCATGAAAAAAAGCCAAATTCGTATTGACATGGCGGTTTTGTGGATTATTGAGTTATTGTAATAAGCGATGACATAAAAGACGAGTTAAGAAAATTTTCGCGACAGATATTTTTATGTCTCGCTTTATAAATCCTCCGACCACAGGGATATATTAACCCGATTACCGAAGGAGAGGCAGACATGTTTTTATTGATGAAGACGTGAGCTCAAATTTATCACAATAATAAAGTTTAAAATATATTCGTCCTTTAAGCAGTTTTATTTTTCTTTCAAAAGTTAGAACACGACATATATATCCTGGAAAAAATGGCCGAATTAACAATAAAAAATACAGCAAGAACATTTTTGACAGAAATGGTATTATAGTTATATATTAGATTGTTATTTGAAACAAATAAAAAATTAAATCCGAATCCACCAATTACCTCAACAATGTATAAACATTCAAAGATGAATGTTTTTTTTAAAAAAAACACCATTGTTCAAATACATTAAAAAAAAAAATATTTCAAAGGGTAAAATGAAAATTAAGTTATTAGTTTTTATGTGTTGAAAAATAAAAATAAATCTAGTTTAACAATACTCTTCTAAAAGATTTGCCAGTCATTTGTATCATTTGTCCCATTCATTTTAGCCACTCGTCAATTATATCATTAATATCATTATTTTCGCCACCTTTAAACTCATTATTAATAATATCATTATGCATTAATGATTAATAATGACATAATCAATAATTATTTCACGGATGAAAGAACAACAGTAAATATTTCAAAAGGTCACTTGATTTCAGTTCTGTATCATTAATTGAATATCTATAAAAAAAATATTGAATATATATAAACAAATATAAATATGCATTGAAAAAACTCTTTAATGTTCATAAGTATCTATAACGCACTTTCTTTCAAAATTAAACTCGAAGTATATGAATTGTATAATATATTCAATAGCTGCAAAGTTTTAGTCATATTTTTCAATAGTTTAAAATAATAAAAATAGTCAACACATAAGGACAGACGCCTAAAAAAAACGGAAATGAAAGAACATGTTGATGTTCAGTTCTGCACCATTCAGTTAATATCACTGAAAACAGAAAAAAATATAAACATACTTCGAAGAAACTTTTTGTTGTTGTTGTTACTTTTCCCACTTGGTAGATATCTAATCTAGACCAAGCACACGACCCCGTATGGACTCATGGTTGAAGGGGAAGGGAAGCAGCTTCTGTTGCGATGGAGCACCTGTAGGTAGAAATCTGACTTTCGCTCCGTGACGCCCTTACAGTCATATGACACCGGGACCTACGGCTTAAAGTGGATTCGAACCCCGACAAACACCCATAGTACCGCCGAGACTGGAACCCGAAACCTGTGTTACCGAGCGAGCAGAGCCACACGACCATTCAGGCCCAAAAAACTTTTTAAATATTATAAGCATCTACAATGGACTTTCTTTCAAAAATTAAACTGAAATATATGAATCGTACAATATATACAATACCTGTAAAGTTTTAGTCATGTTTTTCAATACTTTAAAATAATTCTGATGACAACACATAATGACAGACATCTAAAAAATTGCGGGACCCATGAAACAACATGGTAATGTTAAGAATTGTTTATCTAAGATGTTTCTATTATCGATGTTGTTGTGTGTGTGTGGAAGTCCTAAAAATATATTGCCATACTTGAGTGGAGAAGCAAGAGTGACGTAATTCTTCCATGTAGAATGCAATTCAAAGCTATCAAGTAGTTGCTTGGCAACCATCTTGGCTGAAGGTCACTTGAGGAATGGAAACCTCCTTCGGAAGGGCTCATTCTCCGAAATTTCTAAAAAAGAAGGGAGGAAGGAAGACGGAAACCGTCAGCATTTGTCAGAAAGCAATCTTAAGCGTCTCGTAGCCGTCACTGCGGAATTCGACAATTGTCAAACTACTCTTCCGAGGTATTAGGGCTGGATTTTCCTTATTTTTTTTTCTCTCTCTTCCTGTCTGATGATAAATAAGAATGGATTTATTTACAGTCCATTTAAATATAGATGAATGGTCAAAATAAATAAAAATAGTTAAGAATAAGTAAAAATATTTTATCAAATAATAATAATATTAATAATATATGTAAACCAAAAGTAGTCATGCATTCATATGTTTTTAGTATAAATTTTTTTTTCAGATAAAGTCAATTTTTTAAATATATACATATATATATCCAGAAAAACGTTTGACAAAAATTATAATAACAAAACAATTTGCACTAAATGAAATACCTATTCTAGTTTTAAAATTTTACATAAATTATAATTATGAAATCATTAATGTTGATTCCAATTTTTTTTTCGTTGATAACTATATTACAACTTTAGTCATATAGTGCAATTTTATTTTAATGATTTGTGTAGAGAATTAAGAGAGTTAAAAGTTTTTCGAAAGTAAGAGATTTATATAAAAAAACAGATTAAAATAAAATAGAAAAAATATCTAATTATCAGAAGCAAATGCTTTATTTCGTGTCTAAATAGTCTACAGGATATTCGCATCTTGAAAAAAATTCATGTACATTTTATTGCTTTCATTTACATTTTATAGATTTTACATTTACAGCATTTATTCTTTTATTGTTTTTATTAACAAGGCAACTTATGATTTTTAAGTAAAGCAAAATGCTGTTTTTGTAGATTAGTTAAGCAAACTAATTGAGTTTTTAAAAATTTCGTTGCCCATTTCTTTTTATCTTTCTATACATTTTTTTGCCATGTATGCTTTTAGTTTTATGCACACACACGCATACACTGAATATATATATAAATATATAGGTCTATGGATTTTCGAATGGTGAGCGTGTAGAAGAAAAAACGAAACGAAAACGGATTTCTTAAACAATAATCTGCATTAATTAAAATAAAATTACAAAAAAAAAAAGTTTTATACTTTAGTAAAAGGAGACAAATCCTTTATTAAACTATAGAATTAGAACATTTATGGTAAAAAAGAGCAATAGAAAAACAGGCATGTGGCACAATTGCAGGGAGATAAATAATTTTTCTCCATTTTTGATACTGTAATAAAATATAAATTTGTGAAGTCCTCTAGTTAAAATTTTGATGAATGCAGATAAAAGTTTCTTATATCTGCATTCAGCAATTCATAATTAAAAAATATTTATTACTACTATTATTGTTATTATTATTATTTTGGAAACAATGACTTTTTTGTATGGACTGCTTACAAGTCAGGATTTCATTCAATAGTTTCATTTTTTTCATTTTTTTTTTTCTAAAATTCATTTCTGATTTACACCATTACATATTATCCAAAATTGGTGAAGCAATTAAAAAACCTACATGGGAAACTAAATTAAAAATTCCAGTGAAAGTCTCGGAGAAAGTCACGTTATTATACCTGTTTGGCAGAAAATATCTCAGTTGAAATGCGATTTTCTTGAATGTTGCTTATTTAAATTTAACCTAGTAGTCCATTTACTATTCTGAAATTGAAAATTCTTTTCTTTTTATTGTGTGTCTGCCTGAGTATGTGCCTCAAGTGTTCATGACATCATTAAGAGTGCTAGAGTCAATGATGCCGAAACTGGTGATGTTAATTTTAGTAATGTAAAAGGTAATGTTTAGTAATGTCAATTTAAAAGGTTCTTTGGGCCGTATCCATTTACGATGCACCCAAACAAAATCTGTTTAAAGAATATGTCCGATTCAAGTGTTCATGAGATCATCAAAAATGCCAACTCCCCAGATGCCATATCTAGATATGTTCGTTAAAATTTCGGTGATAAAGCAGAGGAGTAAAAGGCTTCGTAGGCTGATTCCACTATTGAGGACATGAAAATAATTTTTCATGCTTCTATCTTATTCAAAAGTTCATGATATCATCACAGGAGCTAACCCCATAAATGCCTTAGCTGAAGATGTTTATTCAAAAATTTGATGAGAAATTTGGAGGCAGTAAAATCATAGGCTGAAACAACTATATGTTCATTATTTTAATAGGAAAAGACGTAGATCAAAGTGCCTGGCATTCGAAAAATAGTATTGAAAATTCCTTTTCTAACAGTTATTCCTGGGCATATTTGTAAATAATTCCAGTTTCCAGATTTCGTAACCTACACGTTATGGTAGTGTAAAGAAATATTTTGTTATCGCTGCCAATAAGCCTCAGTAGTGATCATGTATAGAAATCATCATACTTTTATATATTATGTAGGTGAACAATAATAATACACCATATATATTATTTAGTACAGCAATTAAATTATAACGTGCATTATTTCGTACAGTAATGGCTTGTTAAAACGTTATGTAGCACAATTGTAATAATTAAATATATAATGGGAAAGCCCAGAATGATGTGTAAAATGTATGGTCTACCTCGTGTAAAAAAAATTAATTTAAAAAAAATTCTAAAAATTTGAAGAAATTTAAAAATGATCTATAAAAGTTAGATTTATGACAGAAATTCTGCAAAAATACTTTATTTTTTATTCTTCACAACTATATAATTATTTCAAAAAATATTTTGAAAGCTATGAATTTTACAAAATAAGGTAAGTATGTAAGCAATTTAAAAGCAAAGAGAAGAAACCTAAAAATTTCCTTTTATTTTCAAAAAATAAGTTGTTGATTTCCTTAGAAATAAAAATTTATTATTATTTATATCCATTTTAAGTGCATAATTATCAAAAATATTATATAATTAAAAAAAAAAAACATTCTTATATTTTAATGTGCTAAATAAAGTAAAAGGAATTTCGATTAGCTAGTTATTCACATAGCAGTTGTATGCTCAGTTTCATTAATGTTTAAGCCTTTATCCATAAGCTTATATCTGTTGAATGATTTAATCCGTACCATATAATATTACTAATAGTAATTTCATGTTTTATGTAGAATTAATTCTTTTATACTAATAAGAAGAATTTATTTTGAAAGTGCATATTTTTCCCCTAGCCTTTGAACTTAATTAATATTTCAAAACTCTTTTAAATAGAATTCTAAGCGAAAATTCTATGAAAATTTTATTTTTGTCAGTCAGCATGTTGAATTAAATCATATAGTTCAGAAAACGGGATTTAATTCAAATAACATTATTTTTTTGTGAAACATGAATGAATAAATCGCAGCAACTTTTCAAAGAATTTGTATTTCACCAATAAATCAAAATTTCGTGTGAATGCCGCAGGTTCTGAGAAAAATATAAAAGAAAGCCGATTTATAAGCAGGTGGCATGAAATCCATAAGTTGTATTTGTGAAAATATTTGATTTTATAGACTGAATTCAAAGCAATGAATAGGTTTTTGATTTCTGGGAACTTTAGAAAAGTAGTTCGCTTGAATAAACGATATGAATAAAAACACAAATATTAAACAACATCATACTATATATAAACATTTTTTTTTAAAAAATGTATTAGTTTAAAAGTTTTATTGGATGCCATTTAATGTAGAAAAAACATTTTTTTTTATGTACAATGGAACTGCATAAACGTTAAAGTTAAAAATATCTAAGATATTCAATATTAAAAAAATAAAGAACTCTAAAGCATTTGTGAATAAATTTCAGTATTGAAAGTAATTTAAATTAAGTAGATTTGATCGAATTCCCGATATTTTGATCTCAGAATATTTGCCACTTAAATTCCGTTTTGTCTAGGTTTTTACCAAAGTTCATATTACACACTATACTTACATTATATCAACGTCATTTTTGTGAACAAAGACGTGGTTAGCAACTTGAAGTTCGCATTGCGATCCTCTTTTACTCAACCTAATAAAGAACAATCCGGATTACATATCTGTCACGTGTCATATTTGAAACAAGAATCCTTATTTCCGAAACGGAACGTGTCCAGCATTCACCCGGTGTTGTGGCTCAAATAAGAAATATTCTCCATTATGTTTAAAATTTAATATATATATATATATGTGTGTGTGTGTGTGTGTGTGTTTATATGTGTTTATGCTTATTTGGGCCTGCTGGCTTTGGTGCTAGCGCTGTGACGCTAGGCACCACAAATTTGAATTCGAGTCTCAGTTTGGAATCCATTTTAAACCATAGAGCGTTGAGGGGGTAGTGTGACTCGCACCCGTAGCAGATCTTCAAGCTACATGTGCCCCCTGGGTACTGCTAAATGCGTAATAGCGGTACGGCCCTTGCTTATGGCATAAAGATTAACTGTCTCTGTATTGCCAGCTGTATTAGAACAACAACATATATATATATATATATATATATATGTTTTTATATACGTATATATTAGGTCTGAATATGAAACCTCTCTAGAGTTCTTTTTAATAAATGCAATTCTGGTTTGGTTATACTGTTTGGTGATCTTCCTATGAGGCGCACGTTAATTTGTGTATAGCAAATACTGTTTTTGAAATTGTAGACTACCCTCAGAAATCCCCTTGTCTACAATATATATGGGTAAGTTATTTGGTAAGCATCTCTCTACGAATTGCTTTCCAGCTGTTATTTATTTTAAATGCACATGTGGCAAGCATACACACATTGTGTGTTCCATTATAAATTGAGCAATATATTAGTAGGGTTCATGAACCGGAAAAGTAAGTGCAGCTGCACTTGGATAAAATGATTCCTTTTTATAAATATTTTTGTATGGTAAGTTTATACGAAAAACAAATACACGAAGGAAAAAAAAAAACAGATCACATTCATAATAAATTAATTAATTAAATCTTTATTGAAACAAAATTAATCAGCATTTGCCCTATATTTTTTTTCAAACGAGTTCCAAGTCTCTAAATAATAAAACTATTTTACACTTGGTGAAATATACATTTATTTTATATAAAACTGAAAATACCTAATAAAAAAATATAAATAAATATTAAAATAAAACCTATCGTAGTTTTAAGGCCGTTTATTTCAAAAAGTGGCTCAAATCTATTAATAATTTATTTATTCAAATTTATATTCCGGGCAATTTAAATTCATAAACACGAGGCTATATTCACGAAGTACTCAGCTTATAAGCTTTAATTATAGCATTTTTTTTTAAATATAAAAGTTATTCATTCTTTTTAAACACTTTTAATTCAATGATAGAGTGAAAGGAGAGGAAAAAAATTACTTCCTCATTTGAAGAGTTAATTTACTCGGCATACTTTTTTGTATGCACACACCTACACACTCTCAAGCACATTTTATTTCTGTCATTAAGGAAAATGTGTTTTAAATCTTCTTTCCTTTTCATAAAAGATGAAAGAAACCGTTTCCAATTTAAAAGACATAAAAGTTTTCTATAATAGAAGCAGATGCTGGCAAACATTCCTTTTATACAAAGCCTATTCATATTTTGCTTTTGATACTACAATATAATAAAACTTTTGTGATGGCATAATTTAAAGAGATGTAGTAGACATTTTGGTACATTAGAAGATAATGTAGCCTTCAGGTTTATAATGTTTACAAAAGAAATACTAATTTTGCTCATGAATAAATAAACATAAATAATAAAATTACAAGGTAAACAAATAACTGCATACTTTTATTGCAAAAATAACTGCAACGTCAAATAAAAACTACATAACTATCAGTATATTTTTAAAAAGTTTATAGATATATAAATTGCGAAATAAATCTTAACAACGTTTTTTTCTTTCTGTTCGATTAACTGGATAATGCTTTATTCTTTTACAATCGAATACTCATAAAGAACAATTTTTTTTTGCAACATTCAGAAGAATTTAAAAGTAAACTGTTATGATTAGTGACTATAAAACGTTGGATGGTGAAACTTGAAGAGTCAGGAAGTCCACATTTCAGTAGTCCACATTTCCATTGTGATTTTACGTCGTTACAATTAGCAGTAGTATTCTTTCTCTTTGAAGCCGGGCTGTCTTCTCTTTTATATATTTGTATGTACATTTAAAATAAGAAACAACCACATACTCCATTATAATAAAAGCAGTTGATGAATTTATTTTTGCCCCATAATAACAATAGCAAAAGAAAATAAATTTGCAACTGAACATTTATTATCGAAATACTAAATTAAATTAAACAACTAAAAATATTACTCATTTTAGATTTGATTGTTCAGATAGATTCTAATTTTTCAACAATTTCGTTACACGTGATACATGAAATCACAAGGGGTGCGGAATTTCCGGCCTATTCAGTCATTAGTCAAAAAGAAAATCAACACTACTGATCGAGGAACTCTCCCTTCCTTAAAAAACTCATTTTAAGACAATACGTCAAGAGAAGGGGTCAGCTTTCCTCACTACTCTTTGGAGTAGACATTTCTCAGCTCGTGGTCTATCACCCATCACGATGGAATAACTCATGGCGTAGTCCATATCCATTTGAATTTGCTTCGACCCGTGAAGGTCGCACAGACAAACGCTAATTTCTCATTATCCATGACACTGAATATCTGTTATCAAATTTGAGTGACTGGTTGTTCCCTTTAGTACAAAACACTAATGGCATGTAATATAACTATCCACAATATTGCTTGTCTGCTATCAAATTTGAGTAATGGATTATTATATACTTATCAAATAACATGCATTCCGCTCTCCTGAGAATGAAATGCTAAAACGTTTCCCCTGAAAAAAAAATACTACAATATATATCATATTACTTAAGCGTCAATTACGGAATGCAGTTGACAGTTATTAATATTTTTTAATAATTAATACATATATTTTAAATTTATAATACAATCATCATAACATTACTTCTCCGTGGATTAATCATTTTTTTTCATAATCAGTTATTTTAGTGTTTCAGATTAGCAACTTAATTATCAAAGGACCCTATGCAATTTAACTTTGAATGCTATTAGTATTCATTACTTGCTTGTAAGTATCTCAAACAAACGGATCTCAGCAATTTCGAGGTTATCAATAGTAAGCTACTTTAGCGAAACAAGGTCTTAATAATCTGAACAATAACGATATTATAATTCCTCCTACAAATTAGTATTGGAAAACGAATTCATTATTCGTCTCAAAGGAATTATATTAATTCTGAAACCAAAAATAATTAGAATTTATGTTTATTAGAATAATTTAATCATTATCAAATAATAATTTCATTCTTCAGAATTACAATAAAAGTTCCTTATGTTCTGTTTTAATACCATCAAAATGCTTAAATTGCTTGCTTTTAGATATTTAACTTCTTGTAAATTTTGCTGATGAAGTATTCTGGAATTTTAGACACATGATAAAAATTAATTAGCTTAATTATTAAAATGTAAGCATATGATTTTATTTATTATACTATATGATTTTATGAATCTATGAACAATTATTTCAATGAGATAATTAGATAGATTTATTCATAGATATGATTAGATTATTTATTCATTTTCGCATAGATTTTATTTTATGAATCAAATAGCATTAAGGTCTTAAAGCTGCAAAAAATTAAAAATTAACAGATATAATTATGTTCTTGTTTTTAGGTATTATAGTTTCTTGTGGCAAAGATTTAACACTGTAATATTTTAAAACAAATGTTTCCTTTAATAATATACATAGTAATGCATAAAGTTATAAAATGTAACAATATTAATGGATTAGAAAAAAATAAATAATTTAAAAAAACTATTGGGAACTAAACATACTTATTTTTACATTCATCTACACAGTTGAATGTTGCTTATTAGAAATAAGTGTTCTTAGATGAATCTTTTAGTGATACTGCTGTCACTGTTATTGTAGTAGAAGTTGATCACATAAAGACAAAAACATTATGACCGTTAGTATTGATGACATAAAGATAAAGATGTTTTGAGTGTTGATGTTGTTAATATAAAGACAAATATATTGTGACTATTAATGTTGAGGACATTTAGAGTTATTTTTATTAATATTAATCTAAAATTCTCACGCTTAAATAATGTTTAGTTTTTTTTTAATTTTATCTTCTATGTAATTCTGGTCCTTTGATTAATCTTTTTATTAAGAGACCATTTTGTTGATTCCACTTTTAAAGATTGTAAAAATGTTTTACCACACTTAAAAGTTAGCTGCATAAACAACTGCAGATAAGTATTGTAGGATTGCAAAGTTGATTTTCTCCTGAAATTACTATTAATTTTTAAGCAAATTAAAAGAAAAAGGTTTCATTGTTAAATATTTTTTCTAAAACTTCTTCTTAGGAGTTTGAGTTATAGGAGTTTGCTTTGTTGAGTTTGAAAATAAACTCAAAGCAAGAAATTAATCAATAAAGATGGCAATTCGAAATTAGTTGAATAAATATGCAAGTGGTGCTGTAATGGACAACTATCGAAAGTGACAGGTTTGAAGTCTAAGTAGGGATTGCAGAAAAGTTACAAAAAATTTGCTCAATTTCTTATAAAGCAAATGAGAATTATATACAATAAAACAGTATTTTGTACCGAACATGTCAACATATTGTGATGAAATTAAAATTTGTGCTTTTATCTGTGAAAAGTTGTGCAGAAATTAATAGATAGAGATAACAAAAAATAGATTACATCATTACAATTAGATTTTTAAGCACATTTTTGATGGTGAGGAAATTTTGGATAGCATTTGATATCTTAAAATTTCTTTTTGATGTTATTTCCATGATAAAAAGGATATCTTGTCTATATTACTCAAATGTCCAATACAGAAAATGCAACAACATGAAAGAGTGCGTAGAATGCGATATAAATTAACGCCCAGACTGAGAATGTAGTTGTAAATATTGATTTATTTGCAAGATGATAATTTTAGACAGTAATGAATTATGCACGGTAATCAGTAAAAATAGGACCACCTCAATTGGCGATGTAAGAACCAATCCCATACTCTCTCAACCATTCTTTAAAGTTCGTCGTCAGAAACGACCGTCAGTCATGTATGTCTAGGATATTTTCGATTGGTTTTAAACCGGAACATTTCAAGACATGTTGCAGAAGACTTAACTACTTAAAGGCCACGTGGTCGTAATCTGCAGGATATTTTCGATTGGTTTAAACCAGGAGATATTTCAAGATGTTTGCAAGACAACACTTAAGGTCACGTTCTGCCGGTCCCGCATTGTCTTGCTAGAAAAAAAAAACATTTTTGCTGCCGCAGAAGGCAAGGTAAAACAAACGGTTGTGGCATTTCTATCGACGTATTGTTCGAGAAGTCAAGCCACTACTATGCCGTGCGCGATACCGGGGATAACTTCTCTTCCTGTGCATTGTTGGCACCATCGCTCAAACGAGAGTGGTGTTTACGCTGTTGCGATCGGACCAAACCATCTCCCCAGCCACCTCCAGACTTTTCACCTGACTGGCACATTGGCACAAAACCTGGCCTGGATTGCCTGAACATAACAACATCTCATCAGAGGCTGACCACCACCAAGCTTTGCACAGAGTCACCCATTCATGACTCAGTCTTACTTTGAAGGAAAAGTCTTCCTGACCTCAAGCCACGTAGTAGCAGTAAAATTTCAAGTGCGTCATTCACAGAGCTTTAGGAATAATGTCGAAACGCAGGACCACACTAGCGTCATTTGATCGCAAGGATCGTCTGAATCTTCAGTGAGGCCTCGATTCGCCTAGTGAGTTTGTTTGTTTTCCATCGATCTGTCGATTCCGGTACTTTGGGCGATTCATAGTAACCATGTCGTTCCCCAGGGTTCAAAGAATAACACGTTTTCCTGGTTTCGTGACTACATTTGTACCTGATTAAGCTAATCTGGTTGAATTTTCGCCTTTATATACGTCACCACAGATACTCGCACGTGTGAAGCATTGGGCTCTTAATTTGTTTTGGTTTTAGGACGAGAATGTGAAAAGCCTGCCTGTTCCGAACCATGCGTGCT
>BPLR01001647.1:0-40469 GCA_021605095.1 Caerostris extrusa
CACGGACGCGGAGTCACAATGCCCCGCAGCGCTCTACGATCCTATTAGGACCGAGACCTCGGCTTAAAATTAGTTCGAACCACTACAACACCCATGGGCAAAGCCGGGATTTGAACCCGGTACCTGTGGTACCGAACGCCAGAGCTCTAGCCATTCGGCCATCAGGCCCCTTTGTCACAAAAATACATAAACATGAAAATGGAAGAAAATATATTCGAACATGAGTTACAAATATCGTACTCAACGTCAGTCTAAAGGGATTACTTTTTCGACACGTATTTTTTTAAAAAATGTGTTGTCTAAGAGCGTATTACGTTTTCTACATGTATTTATAGCTTGGTAGAATAAAAACATGGGGCCCGATTGAGTGACTAGCGCTCTAGCGCTTGGTGCCACAGATTTCGGGTTCGAGTCCTGGCTGGTTTGGTTTTTCGGTCTACATTCATTTTTTTACACACTTTGAACTAATTAAGACGGGACCTAGAGTTTAACGTGGATTTTAAAACCACTCACCAACATCTATGCCACAGCCAGGATTTGAACTTGAAGCCCATGCTACCGAAGGCCAGAGTGCTAGCCAATTGCCCATCAGGCCACGAGTACAGATTAGAAGCTAGTTATAAAGATATTTGATTGCGAATTTATAGATTAATTATTAAAAAATTCCTGTAATACGAGTTGTGGTGACGATAGTTCTGTAGGCCTCCACGCCTTCAAACCCCTCGCCCCAAAAATGCAATTTAATAATCTTTTACAATTGATGAAATTGCAAATGTGCAAGCTTTCGGACGAATACCGAGAGATGTCAGTCATGATAGGATATGAAAATTCATTCATTCATTCATACATTCCAAAGGCGAGAGATGCCTGATAGCCAATTGGCAATCTTTGTCCTTTAGTACCACTGGCTTCATGTTAGACTGTCGGTGGCATGGATGTTTGTGAGTGAATTCAAAATCCACGTTAAAGTCTAGGTCCTAACTAAACCTTAACCTCTCCCCTCGCGCCAATATAGGTTGTAAATAGCCAACAGATTGTTGCCAAAAATCACCAAGGTATTATCGTTTAAGTTAAAGTACAAAGTTAAAGCCCATGAAGAATACAATCATGTGAAGTGTGTGTTCGCCTCAAACTGGCAACTATTGTGTAATACAACTCTAGGATTTTGAATGGTCTGATAGCCAATTGGCTAACTCTCTGGCCATTGGTACCACGAGCATCAGGTTCTAATCCTGGCGCTGGCATGGATGTTTGTGAGGGATTTGGAATCAACATTAAACTGAAGGTCCCGGTCTAATGAGCCTAAAGTGTGCACAAAATGACCATAGAGCGACTCACCAAACCCCAAGATAAGCATGATATTTTGGATTGTATATCATTGTAACGAAATCAATCCTTTTGTTGTAAATATTTGTTAGTGATAATGCATTTTGTCACTTATTCTCATTATTTTATATAGTTTTAACCGAGTTCTGTCAAAGTCGTAATTATAACTTCACGCAGGAAAACGCCTAAATATTAATAAGTATTAAAAATAATTCGAGTTAAAGTCATTTTTCGACTTATGGAGGATTTAGACTTGCGAAAACGCATTTTGTAAGGAAATATTCGACATTTTTGTAAAGGTTTAGATTCTTTCTACCTTATTCAATTCCTTCTATTAGTTCACACTCTATATATATATATATCTTGTTCACATTTTCAATCGTTCATAAAATACTTTTTATTCATGCACTCAAGTTCAAATACATATTTTTGAACTTGTAGTGGATGACACTGGATGTGAATACAGTTTTATTCAAATATTAATTCATTCATTAAATTTAATTCATTCATTTTAGTTATTTTTTAGATTTAAATTGCATATATGTACCAATAGATGGCGCCAGATAAACTTAAAAAAATGAATGAAAATTATTCTGCAATATAGTGTGAAAAAAGGAATTGACTTTAAAAAAAAATTTATATTACTTGTTTTGAGTTAGAGAGGTAAAATAAATAAAAATTCAACTTACAGAGGTAATAAACATGTTTATTTGCAACTTAAAAGTTATAGCATGCACTACAATAAAAAAATCAAAATAATTCCGTAACAACCTTAAAGTTAAAAATATTATGTATTAAAAAGTTCGTTTTGATTGTTTTTGTTTTAGACAATTCCATCAATAGCATTAGCTAAGCTATAAAGAGCAGAAAATTCTTTTCTTCCGAGTTCCTATTTCATAGAATTGGTTATTCAATTTACTGCATACTCATACATTGTTTTCTGGGAAACAATGACGTGCATTGTCGGCAAATCCTGAAAGTCGGTAACTTATTTTTCTTTGAGCTATAGAGGTAATTAGTTTCAAATGATCGAGTTGCAAAAGGTTGTAAAAGATTGTAAAATCAAACAATGTTAATGTTTGAGATACAGAAGTCAAACCTTTTGTTTTTCGAGTTATGGAGGGCAATTCTACACCAAAATGGTTTGTGGGGTGTGGGTAATGGAGTAATTTCGAGTAATGGAGCTTGAAGGGAAGGGAATACTTTTATTCGAGGTGAGGAGGTGTTGACTTATCGAGGTCCCACACACACGATCGAGTTGTAAAGGTTGTAAACTCAAACATTGCTCATGTTGGAGATCCAGAGGTCCAGATTTTTTTTTTTCGAGTTACGGAGGGAAAATATATACCAAAATGGCTTGTGGGGAATTGACTCATTATTTCGACATACAGAGGGTTGAAATTTCGAGTCATGGAGGTTTTGGGGCTGGAAGGGAACAAAAATTTTTCGAGTTGTGGAGGTTTTCGACTTATCGAGGTTCGACTTGAAGAGGTTCTACTGTACTTGTTTTATTCATTTGTATGAAATGAATAAACGTCATTATGACGTTTTATGATATTTTTTAATTTATAAATTTATCTATTTGTATTTAAGAACAATTAACCCGTAACAACACAAAGAATCTGATTTAAAATACGTTGCGGCAATTGCTTATTTTATAAAAATTCTTGGTACTTACGTATTAACGATACCTTGGCGACAGTTGCGCCAATGAAGAGCACACGCGCCAACCGCAGCTACAGATTTTGCCAAATCTGCACTTTAAATTTTTGTTCCAAATAATGAAATATATATGAAACACTTCCAAAAATTTTTGTTCCAAATAATAAAATATATAAAACACTTCATTTAAAATCAAAACGATTTCAATTCGCTAAGTCCCACACGATAAGCACTGACTGAAATTGCATTTCCAAAACTTATGTTCACCAAAATAAAGTTTCATGTCATGGGAATTGGGACATTTTCGTTGTTTTGGTAAAAATTTCGCTCCTGAAAAATAAAATTGCATCTTTTTCTGTTTCTGGCAAATCCCAAATACGCATTTTCGTAGCACTACAAAATGGCGTCAGAACTCAACAAATCTGCAGCTGTTAGATTGGCGCCACTTAAAAACCGCCAAGTCTGTCGCCAAGGTAGCGTTAATACGTAAATACCAAATTCTTTAATATATTTAAATTTAATTTTTGAAATCATAACATCACTTAGAGGTTCGACTTAGAGATTCGACTGTATCAACATATTCCCACTTGACCGCCAGCCATTAAATGAGTCGTTTTCCATCAGATTCTTTTTTCCTTCTGCAAAAAAATTATTTCCAAAACAGCCAGAGCGCATTTCGCAATTCCTCGCAGTTGCGACATAATCTCTTCCAAAGGACATCAGCCAATGAGGAGTCGCCCGCAATAATCCCAACTGCAAGTGACTTTTCCCTTTCCTAAATATTAGGGTTTCCTTTTAGTTTCGGAAAAGATTACTTTTTATTAATCTCTCTGCCACCAGATGACATTGGGTTTTGAAATGCTAAAGATAAAAAAAAAAAAAAAAAATGGTGACACACACACTGATGTCGTATTTCTATAAAAGTGGAAATAAATTTATTGCAAATATTCAGTGCATCAGTTCAATAAGTGCAAATATTCAGTGCACCCATTTAAGTTTTTAAAAATGATTTCATTTCAGTTATTTCAAATTTTAGATTTGTATAATTGAAATTAAAATTTCTACTAACTTAATTTTAAAACTTAAACTCGATTTAATCTGATTACCTAGCGATTTAATGGTGATTAATCTAGATTACCTAGCCTCGATTTAATGGTTTAATGGCGATTTAATGGTGATTAATCTAGATTACCTAGCCTCGATTTAATCTGGCGATTTAATGGTGATTAATCTATATTACCTAGCCTCGATTTAATGGCGATTAATCTAGATTACCTAACCTCGATTTAATGTGATTAATCTCGATTTAATGTGTATGTTTGGTTTGTGCACTACAGTCCCTTTTTGCACATGTTAGGTTAATTAGACGGTGACTTAAAGTTTAATGTGGATTCCGAACTCGGTTCGTCTGAATTCGAATCACCAGGATTCGAACCTGAAGCCTGTGGTACCAATGGCCAGAGCGCTAGCCGATTAGCCATCATACCAGTTAATGTGTATAAGAAAACGTAAAACTGATCTGAAATTGGTATTTATCATTATCTAAATTATGTAATAAAATTTCGAGATTGTAAAGGCTTTCAAAATAACATTAAATTAATCTTAAAATGCTTTTAAATACAACAGATGTGGCGTACTGTACATTTTTAATACATAATTCTTCGAGTCTCAAATATTTTTCGTCCAATATTTAATTTTTCATATTACAAATCTATTAAATTAGGAATAAGTTTATATTAATGTTATAATTAAGTTCTTTTATTTTGGAAGATTTTATCATTAGAAACCTCTATAATTGTTGAAAAACTACATTAAAAAAAAAAAAAAAACGGAACTAAACCCATGCGAATTTTTTCAAATACGTCAGTGTTTTTTAAACGGTGAATTATGACTATGATATAACATCCGGTAATTCATAATGCGTCTAATATGATAGATTTAAATTTATTTTAACCAAACCCATTTCCCTTTTAAGTGCAAAATTCATTTTCTGTAAAAATCTAAGGAAATAAAAATAAAAAAAAACTTTTTTTTTTTGTGTGTACGAAATACAAAATGTTCCGAAAAGGCGAAATTAGATTAAAACGATTACATTTACAATACATGCCATTTTTTTTTTTTTAGAAAATGCAATGTTTTTTTTTTTACATAATTTAATCTGAAACCTGTGGAACCAATGACCAGAACGTTAGCCAATTAGCCATCATACCACTTAATGTGTATAAGAAAACGAAATACTGATCTGAAATAGATAAAGATAAATACCAAAATTACGTAATAAAATATCGAAATAAAGGTTTTCAAAATAACATTAGATCAATCTTAAAATGCGTTTAAATATAACACGTGACGTATTGTACATTTATAACATTTTTATTGCATATTTCATTCTAAATTTTTTTTCTTTCAAATATATTACAATTTTTATATTACAAATTCAATACTAAGTTTATTATAACAGTAATATAATCCAATTTCTTTTATTTTAGAAAAAATTGTCATTGGAATATTTATTATTTAAATAAAATGACTGTTGAAATAGCTACATTAAAAAAAAAAAAATGGAACTAAATACACACGAATTCTTTCAAATCCGTCAGTTTTTTTTAAGCGGCAAAAGATTATACATGATGATGCTTCTAATTCGATTTATTTTAACTCCATTTCTGCATAAGTGTAAAATTCATCTTCTTGAAGAAAATACGGAAATAAAAGGGAAAACAGAAAATTTTTTTTGTATACGAGTAGGGATTGCAATATCGGACCAAAAGTTCAATACCGGCATTTTTAGATTTTTACCGGTAGTAGAAATTTTAGAAAAAGAAAGAAAACAGTTTTTTTTTGTTGTTTTATTTGACAGCTTTATTAGAGAATGTTTTTTTTCTCTAATGCAGCTGTCAAACACTTAGATAGCTTGGTCTTGGATGCCTTAAGGCAAGCGCTGCACAGATGTTACTCACTTTGAACTACCCAGGGGCGCGTGTAGCTTGAAGATAAGCCACGGACGCGGAGTAACAATGCCCCCACAACGCTCTACGATCCTATTAGGACCGGGACCTACGGTTTAGAGTGGATTCCGAACCACTACAAACATCCATGGCACCGCCGGGACTCGAACCCGAAACCTGTGGTACCGAGCGTCAGAGCGTCAGCCACTCGGTCATTCAGGCCCACTTATTAAAGAATGTAAATATCACAAAAAAAATTGTAACTTATAAATTATAACAGTATATAAAGAATCACAAAAAGTGAAGGAACATCTTATTTATTTAAATCACAAAAAGGTGTAAAAGATATCACTATTCAGTCTTGTGGTACCAATAAAAATTTTGAAATGTGATCTTAAAAACATAAATCATTAAGCCTGGGACGTAATTTTGTGCAAAAGTTACCAGCTGTCGAAAACGCTCTTTCAGCATCTACGTTAGTGGGTGGTACTGTTAGCAACGCGCGATATACTTTTCCCAAGTATTTACCTCTAAATCCCATCTTCAAATAAATTTCTCGTCGGATTGTTTTCAATATAGCTGATTTCAGTATTGTATTTTGGTTTGTTGAAATTTTTTAGTTATCGCCAATTCTAATTTTTATTCAAGAGACAATTCCTTTTCACAATCGACATTAGTGTCATTATAATCCTCGATAACTGTACCGAATTCTTCTGAATGTGGATAGGTTTGAATCACATATCAGAATAAGAATTTTCATAGAATAAGAATTCATTCACAAATAAGAATTCTAAATTTCTAGTAAAAATTGAAAAACGGTATTTAAACTTGTGAATACCGGTAATACAAAATTGTACAATTGGCTGAAAATACCGGTATTCGGTATCCCATTGCAATCCCTATATACGAATTGCAAAATGTTTCGAAAATACAACATCAATTTGAAACAATCACATTTATAATATCAATTTTTTTTTTTAAGTTACGTAAAACGCATTACATTTACTACATATGTTTATAGTTTGGTGGAAATAAAAACAACTTCATAAAAATTTTGACTGATACTGGTATTAAAAAAAAAAATAAATTTCATAAATTATGTAAAACCAATAATATCTTTGTCATCAGGGAAACTTTTTAGAAAAGATTTTAGAAGTAATATCACAGATATCAGATTTGGTTTGTCGCTCTACGTTCATTTTGTGCACACTTTAGGCTAATTAGACCGGGAGCTACAGTTTAACGTGGATTCCGAACCACTCACAAACATCCATCCCCCCATCGGGATTCGAACCTGAAGACTGAGACACAAAGAGGTTACTTCTTGGTACCATCGCAATTCGTAATGAACAACCAAAATGCATTTGAAAGAACAGAGTTGTATTTGGATAGTTTAAAACACCTGAAACTCAATAGATTTAATTTAGTAAAGATTTAACTCTGGCAGTCGGTGCCACAGGCGTCGGGATCCACTCTCGGTAGTGCCATGGATGTTTGCAGTGGTTCGGAATCCATTTTAAACCCGATATGACTGCAGAGAGCGTTGGGCGTAGAGCTGACAACCCTACACCTTAAAAAGAAAACTTCTGTCGTCCAGATATCTACCAATTAAGCAGATGGCCCTGACACACCATGAAGTTGTTGTGCAATGAAGGTTTAGTTTGTAGCTCTACGCTCAATTTTTGCACACTTTAGGATCATTAGACCGGGACCTACAGTTTAGCCTGATTTCGAACCACTGACAAACATCCATGCCACAGCCAGGATTCGACTCTGAAGCCTGTAATACCAAAGGCCAGAGAGCTAGCCAATTGGACATCAGGTCGCACACACATATCTGAATATATATACATATATAGGAGCGCTGACCTTCTGCTAACATCACAGTCAGGTGTTTAAGTTAACGTTAACACAGTCAGGTGTTTACATAAGTTCAGATGCACGTCAAAACAATAAATAAAAATACGTACAGATAACGCTTTAACGGTCGATCTTTAGTTATTTTATAAAAAAACCGGGTAAAGTACAAAATTATTAATATATTACTCACTTTAACCAACCTGATTTAATATATTTCATAAAATAACTGATTTATACGCTTTACGGGTGACGTATATTTTAAAATGTTGTATTTTCGCAATAATAGGAATTCAAATAATTAAGATCTGTTATATTTATATTGTTACATGGGGCCTGGTGGCAGTGTGGCTAGCGCTCTGGCACCACAGGTTTCGGGTTCGAGTCCCGGCTGTGCCATGGATGTTTGTAATGGCTCGGAATCCACTTTAAAAGGTAGGTCCTGGTTTAGAGCGTTTTGGGAGTAGAATTACTCGCGTCTGTAGCCTTATCTTCAAGCTACACGTGCCTCCCTGGGTAGTGCTCAATGAGTAACTGCAGTTCAGACCTTACTTAAAATCGCACTTCGCGTTTGCTTTGTAAAATGGCAGCAGGAAAATCGCACTTCGCGTTTGTTTTGCAAAGTAGCAGCCAGAAAATCGCACTTCGCAGCAGCCAGAAAATCGCACTTCGCGTTTGTTTTGTAAACTAGCAGCCAGAAAAATCGCACTTCGCGTTTGTTTTGTAAACTAGCAGCCAGAAAAATCGCACTTCGCGTTTGTTTTGTAAACTAGCAGCCAGAAAAATCGCACTTCGCGTTTGTTTTGTAAACTAGCAGCCAGAAAAATCGCACTTCGCGTTTGTTTTTAAACTAGCAGCCAGAAAATCGCACTTCGCGTTTGTTTTGTAAACTAGCAGCCAGAAAATCGCACTTCGCGTTTGTTTTGTAAACTAGCAGCCAGAAAATCGCACTTCGCGTTTGTTTTGTAAACTAGCAGCCAGAAAAATCGCACTTCGCGTTTGTTTTGTAAACTAGCAGCGAGAAGAATTCCCCTTTTGCGTTTGTTTTCATTTCCAAGAACTTATCGCATCAGAACAATGCATGTGAAACTTAAACTGAAACTTTCAATGTTCAACCGATCAATACCCAGAATAGAAAACGAAAATAAGCGATTATATAAAAGATTTAGTGGATCAGTTTTTGAGTGAGATGTTGCATTGTTATAGTAGAGATAATAAATGCAGAAGGGAATTTCCCCCACCCATTATATTCATTGCCCCTTGCTTACCTTTAAAAATTTCCCAATTTGTAGTTATGATTTTCAGTTAAAATATTAGGCTATACTGAATTCGAACTATTTTGAAAAATGATTTGGAGTTGATCGCCTCGAATTTTAGAGATGGGAAAAATAGTTAAAAGTTTGGTTGAATGTGTTGACTTTTAACGCTAATACAAATTAAAGATTAATTTAAACAGCTCATTTTAACATTACATAGTTTTGCTATCGTTATTATGCACATGAATATTATGTTATGTTAGGTTAGGTTAGGTTAGGTTATGTACATGAAATCTATTTAGTTGACCATAAATTTGAATTGTAAAATATCTTTTATTGTCCATCGCCACTGTAATTACTTTCCGTTACTTTTGTCAACTGAAGAAAAAAAAAAATGAGGACTGTTTTAGTCACAATAGCAGCCATAATAATACTTTTAATATCCGGTAAATGATACCCCTTAATTTCTTAGTGACTTTATTTGAACATTTGTTTTTGTAAAGCAGCAGCGAGAAAATCGCACCTCGCGTTTGTTTTTGTAAAGCAGCAGCGAGAAAAATCGCACCTCGCGTTTGTTTTGTAAAGCAGCAGCGAGAAAATCGCACCTCGCGTTTGTTTTTGTAAAGCAGCAGCGAGAAAAATCGCACCTCGCGTTTTTTTTGTAAAGCAGCAGCGAGAAAAATCGCACCTCGCGTTTGTTTTTGTAAAGCAGCAGCGAGAAAAATCGCACCTCGCGTTTGTTTTTGTAAAGCAGCAGCGAGAAAATCGCACCTCGCGTTTGTTTTTGTAAAGCAGCAGCGAGAAAATCGCACCTCGCGTTTGTTTCGTAAAAAGCAGCAGCTAGAAAAATCGCGCTTCACGCTTGTTTTGTAAAGTAGCAGCTAGAAAATCGCGCTTTGCGTTTGTTTTTATTTCCAAGAACTTATATCATTAGAACAATGTGTGCGAAACTTAAACTGAAACTTTCAAAGTGCAAACCGATCAATACCCAGAACAGAAAACGAAAATAAGCGATTAGATAAATGATATGGGGATCCGATTTTGCAGCAAGATATTGCATTGTTATAAATTAGAGATAATAAAGGCACATGCGGTTTTCCCCTCCTATTATATTCATTGACCCCTTCTAAAGATAACAACCATCCCAACTGATTGGTACTATAGTTTTTAATTTAAATATTACACTAAATTCGAACTAATTTGAAAAAATGATTCGCGATTGTTTTAATTTGAGTTGCCTCGATTTTATAGATGAGAAAAATAGTTAATTTTGGTGTTGGCCGTTAATGCTTTTTAAGTATCTCAACCGAAACACACACAAATCTGGTCCAAACACCAGTATAATGCTACATTAAGCATCAAATTCTTTTTAAATTATTTGTTGCAGTATATTTATCTTTATGTACATATTTTTTTTTTCTTTAAAATTTATTGATAATGAGATAAGCGAAATTTCCTGGGAAAACCCAAACCCCATTTAAATTATTTCATATTGAAGAATTTATTAATATTTTTTTAAATAACTTTTTAAAAAAACAACTATATTAGTTTAATTAGTATAAATAAATTTAATTAGTATGAATATTTAAGTTTGTCACGTCACCACTAAAAAAAAAAACTAAAATACAGTTATGCAAAGTTAAAAAAAAAAAAAACAGCCTGCCATCCGTTACACATCTACGCTTGATTCATTATGTTATACACTCAAGAACCAAAACATTATGACCACCTGTCAATAACGAGTTGGCCCACCTTTGGCGCGCAACACAGCTTCAACCCGCCTTGGCATGGATGCCACAAGTCCCTGATAGATGGCCGGAGACAGATTGTACCAGATGTTTAAAGCCCTACTACTGCTGGTTTCACCGTCATTCATCCACTTTGCATAAGTACTAACAACTGTAGATCGCGAACAACCGACGAGCCGTGCAGTTTCGGAAATACTTGTTCCGAGCCATTACAATCTGCCCTCTATCAAAGTCGCTTAGATCCGCAGCCTTTCCCGTCACACACAGAAGTAAGTGAAAGAATGATCCTTCAGACTCTCCAGCATCAGTTAATACCACTTCCACCTGATCACGTGTCTTCCACGTCATTCAGGCGAGTTCATTGCAAAATATAGGGGTGGTCATGAGTGTAGTTTCTTATCCCACTTGGTCTTATTCCATCCAATATGTAGACCCAGTCCAAGAACCAGTGCAGTCTCATAGAAGGAGAGAATTTCGGCCGCTTCTATTGTGATGGAGTAACCGTAGGTAGAAGTCTGACTTGACTCCGTAACCCTGAAGATTTGGTTTGGTTTGTCGCTCTATTGTAATTTTGTGTTCACTTTAGACTAATTAGTGTGCAGGTGCCTGCGGTGCCATGGATGATTGTAGTGGTTCGAAATCCACTTTAAGCCTTTGGTCCCTGTCTAATATGCCTGTAGAGCCTTAGGCGTAGGGCTGACAACCCTACCCTGTAAAAGAAAACATCTCCTTTCTCAAAATCCGCTAGTAGACAGACGGCCCTCTATAGGGCTGTTGCGCCGATGATGTTGATTCAGAAGCAAGTATTCTGGAGTCGAGTAATTTTGAAGCATTCGCAGCCGTGGAGTCGGTATTACAATCCTACTCCAGGCTCCTTTATAAAAACTCATTTTTATTTTTCTAAAATTTTAGAAATTTCTGTTAAAATGAAATATGAATTAGGAAATTCATTTGCATAATTCAATAACACAATCCGTAGTAGAGACAGTGATTGCTTTAGTAGCACACCAACGCAGTGTTTTTGGATCTATCTCATTGCTGAAGCTTATAAAACCCATCTTGGATGCACCATAACTGAAGATCTTATAGAAGCCATTCTATTTAACACTTTAACGTCTTTTATGGGCCTGGCTAGCTCTCTGGCGCTCGTTACCACAGGTTTCTTGTTCGAGTTCCGGCGGTTCCATGAATGTTTGTAGTGGTTCAGAATCCACTTTAAGCCGTAGGTCGCGGTATAATGACTGTACGAGCGTCACGGAGCAAAAGTCAGGCTTCTACCTACGGGTGTTCCATCACAACAGAAGCTGCCCCCTTTCCCTCCATCCATGAGTAGATCACTCATGGGATGGCCGTCCCGCACTGCAGGACATAGAGGATTAGTCACTGCAACGTCTTTTATTTTCAACTGTTGGCGACGGATGACGGAGATTCGCGTCATTTGCAGAGATGAAACCGTTACGGAATACATTAACCACTTTCGTTAATAGTATTTTGGTACTTACGTATTTACGCTACCTTGGCTACAGAATTGGCGGTTTTTAAGTGACGCCAATCTAACAGCTACAGATTTGCTGATTTTTGACGCCATTTTTTAGTGCTACGAAAATGCGTATTTGGGATATGAAAGAAATGGAACAAGATGCAATTTTATTTTTCCAGGAGCGAAATATTGTACCAAAAAACAACGAAAATGTCCCAATTCCCATGACATGAAGCTTTATTTTGGTGAACGTAAGTTTTGGAAACGCAATTTCAGTCAGTGTGCTTATCGTGTGGGACTTCAGCAGAATTCCATTTGGTGCAGCTTTGAGATTCATATACTGCTGGTGCGAGGAGTTGACGTCGATTAAATTTTGTGAAAAGCAACTTGATTTATCGGATAAAACTGTTATAGACTGGAACAATTACATGCGCGAATTATGTGTCTTGGATATGGAGAATAAAAAAAAAAGAAGGTAGGTGGACCAGATGGCATTGTGGAAATTTGGAACAAAAATTTTAAGTGTAGCCACTTAAAAACCTCCAAATCTGTAGCTGTTAGATTGGCGTTCAAAAGATAACTGCGTGCGCGTGCGAACAACAAGATTGCTCTTTATTGGCGCAACTGTAGACAAAGGTGGCGTTAATACGTAAGTACCAGTATTTTTCATTTTTCAAAACTAAATTGCTGTTTAAAAAAGTAGTTAATGTATTCCGTAATAAGTTGGTATCTCTGCACTTTGAATTTCATGCAATATCATACAATATATATATATTTTTTTGTTCTAATGCGGCTGGCAAGCCCTTAGACAGCTTAGTCTTGGATGCCTTAAGGCAAGCTCTGCACAGACGTTACTCACTTTGCATTACCCAGGGGGCGCGTGTAACTTGAAGATAAGCCATGGACGCGGAGTAACACTGCTTCCGCAACGCTCTACGATCCTATTAGGACTGGGACCTCTACGGTTTAAAGTGAATTCCGAACCACTACGAACATCCATGGCACCGCCGGGACTCGAACCCGAAACTTGTCGTTCCAAGCGCCAGAGCGCTAGTCACTCGGCCATTCAGACCCGCTCGAACAATATATTAGACAATTAAATTCGAATCAAATTATTTTTAATACCTTCAAGTTTTATTTACAAAGCTTGATTTAGTTTAGTTTGTCGCTCTACGGTCATTTTGTGCACACTTCAGACTAATTAGACTGGGACCTGCAGTTTAAAGGTGAATTTCGAACCACTACAACAAACATCGATGACACCGCCAGGATTCGAACCTGAAGCCTGTGGTAAAAACAAAACTTGAAGACATGACAAGCATTTCTGGAAGTAGCATTAAAACATCATATTCTTAAAAAAAAAAATTTTGCATTCTGCTATGAATAAATCTCGTTAATTTTTTTAATAAATATTTACAAAAACATACAAGGATTCAAGCTATATACACTTTTCACTGCATACCATTTCAATGTGATATGGGAAAAAATAAAATATAATGCATTACAAATATAACATCTTTGTAAAGCACAATTTTCTTTTTGTCTTAAGCTATTCTATTATACTTTGCTGCCTATCGATTTAGTATTGCTATTTTTATAGAAGGGCCTGATGACCGAGTAACTAGCGCTCTGGTGCCACAGAGTCCGAGTTCCGGCGGTGCCATGGATGTTTGTAGCAGTTCGGAATCCACTTCACCAATAGGTCGCAGTCTAACAGGACTGTAGAGATTTGGGCGTTGGGCTGGCAACTCTACCCCGTATAAAAATACACCCTGTCTAGAAATCTGCCAGAAGGCAGACGGCCGTGACCATAGGGCTGCTGCGCCACTGATGATGAAAATCGTATTAAATATTGTTTGTAAGTAAATTTAAAATACAAGAATTTACTTTTAACTTATGATATTTACACTACCTTTAAAGCGGTAAAGAAATACCAAGACAACAAACTTCAAAACTTTTAAACACAAAAACTATTTTTAGAGATACACAAAAATATTCCATTAGTTAAGATTGTAGTTCATAATTATGGTAATACAACAAATTTAAGTCGGCCTGCCCGAAGGCGCATCGACGCTGATGATCGGTGCCGCAACAGCAACCCCAATCCAAATATCTGAGGAACCCGGCCGGTGCACTAGCACCCATGCCAGCCAGTCAACCGTGTTACTAACCCTCCGCAGGGTCATGACCTATTACCATTTATTTAAAATAAAATTCACCATCTTGGTTACAATGGTTTCTTGATACAAATACAATAAACAGACACACAAAGATTAAACACATAGATAAAAGACTAATATACAAATTTTCTTGGATGTTGGATATACGTACAATTAAGCATACACACTAGTAAGACAGATATACACAGCATAAAAATATCATAGAAAAATAGATTAATATACAAATTTCACTTGGTGCACTAATGGTATATGAGATTGATGTTATTTACATCAAAGTTTTATGTCCAATAGCAAGGAAAAGTTTTAGCCACTGTTGGGCTGAGAGAGGCTTGTAACTTAGAGTTCATTATTTCCCTCAGTCCAGCCCTGGAGATCTTGTTGAAGAGAATAAGCTCAAGTTGCACGTATTGATAGTTCTTAGGGAAATATTTCAGTCTGATGTCATTCCACTGGGGACAGTCATATGATATGATTCCTGTCCTCCAGTATGTGACCACAGGAACACTCAGCGCTTTTACCAAAAGAATCTTTCCTGATAAACCCCGATACAGCCGTGCCCTGTCATCAGTTGATTGGTGAAAAAGTCACCTTGTATGCGAGAGGTCTTTATTTCAGGGAAAAGTGTAAAGACCTCTCGTCCTTTATTGGAATGGGACCAACGGTCCTGCCATTGAGCCACAATCTCCTTGATGAGCTTTTTAATGTAGGCAATGTCGTAATTAGAAATATGGTCTATGCTATCTTTATTTGTGGCTACTTTGGCATATTCATCTGCTTTCTCATTTCCCTCAAAACCTTCGTGGGCTTTAATCATAATTATGGTACAGAGTCGCTATAAAATATTTGATAAGGGGGCAGGAAAATTTTAACTGCACCCTACTTATAAGCACTGGCACTCAAAATAACTGTTCAATTTATTAGATCTCAGTGCCTTAAAAAGAAAAACTCTCGTCAATTCGGAAAACAGAATTTAGGAAAATGCTTTGCCATGTCATATTTACCAGGGAATAGCTATCGGGCATCCTATTCCAGCCCGCATTTAATATTTATAACAGTGGATTAATATCTCCCATGAGAGTTCAAAATAGCTCCGATAAATTTTGTTTAGGTTCAATTTGGAAGCACGATTTGGATCTCGTTCATAATCCCATGGGATTTCCATTCTTTGAAGGTCATTAAATATTCAATTTTAAAAGCATTTATTTTGACTTTAAATATATCGCATTTCTTATCAAACATGATGGGTAAATAAACTCAATTTACATATCACTGGTTTATTTTTAAGAAATTTTAAAAATAGATTTCATTTATTAAAATTTATTATATTACATTTATATTTACAATTATTATTATATTACAATTCATGAAATAAATATTTCATAATATTGTATTGTATTAGCATTGTATGCCGAATATTGCATTAATATTAGCAAGATAAGGCCGCGTTGCTGGCATGTCTTAAGCAAAAGTAACCAGGTTCGAGAACGAAAATTTTTTATAATGTTTAAAATTAATGTATACAAAAATTGAAATAGAAAAAGTACATTAAGAACTAGATTTAAGGTACTTACGTATTAACGATACCTTGGCGACAGTTGAGCCAATATAGAGCACACGCGCCAACATCAGCTACAGATTTGGCGGTTTTTAAGTTGCGCCAATCTACACTTAAAATTTTTGTTCCAAATAAAATATACAAAACACTTCATTTAAAAATCAAAACGCTTTCAAAATTCAAAACACTTTATTTATACACAAAGTAGTCAAACAGATTTCAGTGGAAAACAGGCCGATATAGAGTTTAACATGGATTCAAAACAGCCTAATTGTGACATTTTTGTTGTTTTGGTAAAATATTTCGCTCCTGAAAAATAAAATTGCATCTTGTTCTGTTTCTGGCAAATCCCAAATACGCATTTTCGTAGCACTACAAAATGGCGTCAAAACTCAGCAAATCTACAGCTGTTAGATTGCCGCCACTTAAAAAACCGCCAAATCTGTAGTTGTTAGATTGGCGACACTTAAAACCACCAAATCTGTAGTTGTTAGATTGGCGACACTTAAAAACCGCCAAGTCTGTCGCCGAGGTATCGTTAGTACCTAAGAACTAGATTTAATTTATACAAGTGGAGAAAAAGAAAATTTAAATTTAAATTTGGTTTGTCTTGTCGCTCTACGGTCATTTTGTGCGCACTCTAGACTAAACAGACCGGGACCTACAGTTTAACATGGATTTCCGAACCACTTAAACATCCATGCCACCGCCAGGATTCGAACATGAAGCCTGTGGTACCAAAGGCCGGAGTTGTAGCCATTGGCCATCAGACCCTCAACAAATTTAGAAGCATTGCCAAATGGAAATAACTTGGATGGAACTAAAAACCTACTTCTTTAACAAAATATTGTCCAATTAGTCAACATACAAGAACACCTTTTTTGGTCATTATAATTAAACTGCATTAATTTTTAAGTTAATAATTTGATGTTTCATATATGATAAATAAATTGCTAGACAAATAATCAAGTTCTTGGTGAAAAAAATCACTTTAAACTCACAGAAATCATTTTCACTTCGGGGAGATTTGCTAAATATTTTCGAATGGTGATTCAGTTTAACATGACCTTCTACACTAAACACACATTTTGGAACGAACAATCTTATGGATGACCTTACAGGAATTCACACCTTTCTGAAACTTACCGGTTTACAGATTTATCGTCCTCATTCCCGCCATAAACACCGAATCTGACCGTTCGGCCCGGCTTATCGGAATTCGAACCGTGTTCTGCTAGATCTGAAACCTAAAGGGCTCATATAATTACCGAGATACATTTGAATGACCTTAACAAATTTTATTATTTTGTAATACGCAATGAATTTGATACGTTTCACGCAACGAGTCTAAAAGTGAAATGCACAAAACTCGCAATGAGTCTATGGTTTGGTTTGTCGCTGTATCATTTTTTGCACACTGTAGGCGGGACCTACTATTTAACGTGGATTCCGAACCACTCACAAACATCCATGCCACCGACAGGATACGAACCTGAAGTCTGTTGTATCAGCGGCTAGAGCAGTAGCCAATTAGCCAATAGGTCGCCAATGAATCTAAGTGAATACATAATTCATGAAATGTGCATTGTAATTTTTAAATAATAACCATATAAAAATAACAATGTCTAACTGCCATTTTTAACCAATTCTTCATTTTACTGAAGAATTAAACTTTTTGCTGATTTCCCCCCTTTTTTTTACAGAAATAGTCATTATCCTTCCATAAAAGATATTGCAGAATTGTACTTAAATTTCTGCAACTTCCTCATATACCATTAGTTTAACCTACGTAGTAGACATCTAAAAAAGGATTCATCAATATGGGTTAATAAATCCACGGAAATTTTTTGTAATCATGTTCATTAAATCTAGACCTGATAAATATTGCCCACTTAAAAAATATCGAAATCTTTCATATAAAAATTAAACTAGTAGAATTAGAACTAAAAAAAAATATAACCTTTTATTTATACGAGATCATCGATTACAGCACGACGACGCATTCATGTTTTAATCTTAATGACCTCGCGATCTCTACATCATGAAGATTCGGGAAAAAAAAATTTTCAACACGGCTGGGAAGCTGTCTTCATTAGAAAAAAAAAACATTTTTTATCAAGTAAGGTTTCTCGATATCAAAAAAAACATGCGAACGCCAAGTACTTGCGTCTTGCTCTTTTTCTGCGTTTGTTGACGGTTCGAACTCATGAAGGAACGCAGACTACTTGAAGGACATTACTGGAGAATAAATATACACATTCAATAACTTGAGTTATTTTATTTATTTATGCATAAAAAATATGTATAGAAAATAATAAATTTGATGGGGGGATATTGCAGTTTTTTTTAACATAGATAGGTATTATTTTTTCATTTATATATACCAGAAACAACCAGCGACCTGCTCCATATTTGCAAGTCAAATGGGGAGAAAACCCCGATAACTCTCATTCGACACACCGATTATAAATACAAGGATACATACAATAACACTATCGGCATCGAGTAAACTTGCTTATGAAAGCAGTAACTGCAATGAACCCCACCACGGGATGTAAACCTCTGCCCTCCAGTATGCTAGTTTGGTTTGTCGCTCTACGGTCATTTTGTGCACACTTTCGGCTCATTAGACTGGAATCTACTGTTTAACGTAGATTCTGAACCACTCGCAATCATCCATGATACTGCCAGGATTCGAACATGAAACCTATGGTACCAAAGGCCCAAGCGCTAGCCAATTGGCCATCAGGCCACTCGTAATACGCAATGAGTTTCATACGTTTCATTGAATTGGCTCTACGAGCAAAATACATAATTTCTAAAATGAGTTTCAATTTATTAATAATAAATTCAACATTCAAAGGATTCAACAATAGGGTTGATAATTCCACGGAATTAAATCTTTGTAATCATGTTTATTAAATCTAGACCTGATAAATATCGCCCACCTAAAAATACCGAAATCTTTAACATAAAAATTAAACTAGTAGAATTTGAACTAAAAAAAAAAATTAACCTTCTTAATCATACGAGATTATCGATTACACAGCTACGACGTATTCATGTTTTAATCTTAATAACCTCAAGATCTGTACATCATGAAGAAGATTCGGAAAAAAAAAATTTCAACACAGTTGCGAAGCTGTCTTCGGTGCAATAAAAAAAAAATCATTTTTATCAAGTAAGATTTCTCGATATAAAAACATGCGAACGCTGAGTACTTGAAACTTGCTTTTTATCTGCGTTTGTTAAGGATTCCATCTAATTAAGGAACGCAGGAGAAAAAACATACTACTGTGTCCAAAAAGTAAGACCCATTTCCAATTTTTAAAATTCCCCAGGCTTATGGAATTTCAATTTTTTTTTCTTTCTTTTTTAGGTCGCTGGCACTGTCCTTGACATCTGTGTGAGATGTGACGTCAAAATTTTCATTAGTGTTTGAATTACGCTCGGCTTTGTGAGACGCTAAAATTGATTCCGGCGATTTTTGAAATGTCTGAATGAATTGAGCAAAGAACTTGCATTCAAATTTCTTTGCGGAAACGTATAGAATGTTGCAGTAGGGATTCAGTGAGCATTCCTGTATCGGAAAGAAGTGTTTAGAAGTGGTTAAACAGTTCAAAGAAGGCGGAGAACTCGTTGAAGACGAAAAGCCCTCTGGTCGACCCTCCACCTCAGCCGGCGAAGCTCACTTCCAAAAGATTAAAGATTGGGTGCTTGCAAACCGTCGAATTACAATTGGAGACCTTGCTGATGTTGGAAATCGGTCCCTTCCATTTTGGACCTCAAACGCGCCAAATCTCGATTGGTACCGAAAAAACGTGAATGCGCCAGCTCATAACTGCATTGACCTATGATGAAATGGTCTCTGGAAAAGCAACGATGACCCATCCATCTATCTAATGGAATGCAGGAAATTAAAATCGGATAACGCATCAGGCAGATGACTCTCACGAGCCACAATAAGTGAGGAATCTTATGTTTTGTCTGACCTTTTGAATAACTATTTTAAACATTTAAGAAGATTTATTATAAAAATGCCAAATATTCATCCACTTAATAAAACATTTAGTATAAAATAGGCCTTACAATATTCATTTTTTTAATTTTTATTCAAGAAACTCTTTAAAGACTATTTGTTCAACCTAATATCCTTCCCTAATCTAACTGCGCATGCTCTCCTGACAGTTTACAAACGGAAGACAGTCGCTTCAATGTGCTTAAATCATGACGCCAAATCATAACACCTTTAAATTAAGTGATTTTGAAGTCTATTTCACCAAATAATAAATTGCTGATTTTCGCCTCCGTGCTTCGTCCTCTCCTCATCTATACTTGCCCAGTATAGGCCTATACCATTGGTCATAATATTAAAATCTTGGAATCTCAATAAAATATGATCATTAGACAAATAATTAACACCAACTGGTTCACGAGAAACGATGCTATTTAAAAGCTCTATCTCCCTCTCAAAAAGTACTGGGAAAACTTTCAGAAATATTCTTCAATAATATTGACAACCACCAACATCTGGCCATTCAAGAGATCGATCTAATCTACCTAAATACAATTTTTATGCATTAATTCTCACTGACTTCCTTTAACTTCTGGGTATTGTCAATGTATTTATTTTATGTTTGCCACCACCGGAAAAGATGCCACTGATGGGGTCAGTGAGCTTCATTGATCCTCAACATAATCTATTTCACTAGTTTAATATAAAACGAAATATACATTGGAAACAATGTCCAATTCGTAAACAAGTAATTGGACACGAAATATTCAAAATTGAGATAATAGCAAAAAAAAAATGCTTGCCACAATATTTATGTCTAAAGTTTAAAAAAAGAGTTTTGCCAAAAATTGCTTCGTATCCCTCATGAATGGAAGAAAAGGGGGCAAATTCTGTTGGGATGAAGTACCCATAAGGGGAAATCTGACTTGGCTCCGAGTTGTTGCAGAACGAGAGTAGGGCCTTTCGGGCGGACTTTTAGGGCTACTACCCCGCATTTGCATATCGCATGATAGACTATAGATTCCCACCAGGCAATCCTACTCACGAGGCAAGATGCTGAACATCCCAAACGCCATCGAGTCTCGTTTTTTTGAAACAATGTCTACAACAAAGCTTCCAGCAGGAGCCCCAGCCCTAAAGGTTCGTTCCCACCGAGGCATGAGGCGTTTAAGCGTGAAGAGTTGACCAAGCACTAGCATCACTGCGTTCGCCTGAAACCGGTTTGACATCCACCTCTTCGAGTTGACCCACTGTCAACTCGAAGCGGAACTAACTTCACCAGGCGTAATGCTATTTCTAACGTTTCGCTGTGAAGGGGTCGAAAAAAATTTTTTCTCGCTTGCCTCTAGAATCTTCACCGCTTCACTCCTCGGTGGGAACGAGCCTTAATGCTCACCAGCGGAGCACGTTGCCACTGAACCACGAGTCGTGCTCGTTTTGGTAAAGATTTAAATATAAAAAAAGTATACGAAATGCTGCGCTGTTCGTAGGCATAATTTTGTCGATTTGGTTTGATGTCTCGCTCTACGGTCTTTTCATGCACACTTAAGGATAGCCAGACCGTGACCTACAGTTTAACGTGGATTCCGAACCACTCAAACTTCCATGCCACCGCCAGGATTTGTACAGAGGCCAGAGCGCTAGCTAATTGACCATCAGGCAGTTGGAGTTTTAAGCTTTAACATTATGAAGAGCGATAATTTTCCGCCTTTAATCAGCATCGCCGTATAACCCTTTTAATTTGGAGCTCAAAAGATCTCCCATTATCCATATAACCCATGGGTGATTCGGGCCTTTTTTTAACAAGCCATCTACAAAAACACATGTTTATCCCCCTCTCCCGCCCTGTGAAAAAAAAGAAAGTTTTCCAGTTTTAAAGAGTTTGTAATTCCACAATTAAATTTTCTAGAGATCCAATATCCATTCTCTGTTTCTACACGAGAAACGATGTTCAACAATGTCCGACAGATAAGGAAATGGATGAAAGAATGAAACAGTGAAAAAAAAAAAAAATTGCAGTTTGTTTATTATGTCTTAAAAAATAACAAATGTAAACTTAAAGTCCTATTAATGGAATGGCTGTTAAGGCTACTACACATCACATCACTGTGCCTAGCGCTGAATTGCACCTGTACAGTTTGGGAATGCTGTGGGTGAGAAAACTGAATGGGCTCCGTGACGCTCTATGGTCATATGAGACTAGGACCTAGGTTTAAAGTGGATTTTGAAACACTACAAACATCTATGGGCTTGGATACTTAATTATAATCTACAAATTCCATACCGAGGAATTTTATTTCTTCAAGAAAGTAACAACGTTATTGGGCCACAGCATAATTCTAAGCTAAAAATGAACTCCAATATATTGGACATGCCAAGAATTTTTAAAAATATTTGTTTAAAAAACGGTTTAATGTATCGTTATACGATACCTTTTAGTTGATGTAAAAAACATGGTCTCTAGTCTCGGGAGCAGATAAAAATTATTTTAAATTTAGAATAGTAAATGGAAAAACAATACTCTCCTAGCTTTATAATAACTTTCGAACCGAGACCTGATGCCCGAATGACTAGCGATCTGGCGCTAGGTGCCACAGGATTCGGGTACGAATACCGGCGGTGGCATGAACGTTTGTAGTGATTCGAATTCACTTTAAGCTCTAGCTACCAGTCTAATGGGACTGTAGAGCGTAGGGCTGACAACCCTACCCAGTAAAAAGTCACCGTCAATTCGAACTTCTACCTACGGGCGCTCCATCCCAACAGAAGCTGACCCCCTTCCTTTCCTTCCTTCCATGAGAAGCAACGCGTTCATGAGCTTGGTCTAGATGTTTCTGTCTACCAAGTGGGATAAGAAACTATCCAACTATAATAACTAACTATCCCAAATATTTGTCAATTTTATACTTACCAAAGACGTAAAAGCTTAATCAGTGCGAAACTTATTGATTTGGTCTTTTTTGTAAAGCGTTTTTAGTTAGTTGGTATGTATAACCTCATTTCAGAACCTATTTATTTCTTAACCCACCTTGAGTCGGAAGAATAGTGATTTATCTACTTTTATAAAAGCTACTTTTTTCATACATATGTTTAAAGAGTTATTTATTCTTCTCCCAAACGTCTAATTTTTCCCCTAAAAATTACATGTCAGTTTTACAACACTAAGGCTTATAAAAATTATTTTGGATCCACAAGGGAAGATCTCATGGAAGCTGTTCATTTTAAGAAACGTTAATCTGTTATTGATAATAAATTTGTGTTGAAGTATTATTTGTTAACGAGTAATATAAAAAAAAATTTTTAAAAAGTCAATTCCTACTTTTTTCACTATACTGCACAAAGTCCTTTATAAATAATTTTCATTCATTTTTTCAAGTTTATCGGGCGCCATCTATTGGTAGATACATGCAACTTAAATCTAAAAAAATTTTTTAATTAAATTTAATGAATGAATGAATGAATGAATATTTGAAAAACTGTATTAACATCCAGTGTATATATATATATATATATATATATATATATATATATATATATATATATATATATATATATATATATATATATATATATATATATATATATATATATATATATATATATATATATATATATATATAGGAGAGTGTGAGCTAATAGAAGGAATAGAATAAATTGCTGAATGTTAAATGAAAATGTTCGAAAATCTCAGCTGCTTAAATTTGCATAAAATATAATTTTTTTTTTCCAAATTAGGAGAATTATTGTTAAATACAATTCAACTTCCTCCTTAACATTTTATATTTCAATAGTACTTCCAGAAGTAAAGACTGATAGCTTTATCAACAACACAAGTATTGGTAGATTTATCTAACA
Source organism: Caerostris extrusa (assembly GCA_021605095.1). Lineage (NCBI taxonomy): Eukaryota > Metazoa > Arthropoda > Arachnida > Araneae > Araneidae > Caerostris > Caerostris extrusa. The sequence goes on from BPLR01001647.1 coordinate 23,883, forward strand.
ATAGAGCCTCACAGAAAACTATCTTGGATCCACAATGTAAGGTCTTATAGAAGCTATTCAATTATTAAGAACAAATAAGATTGCATGCACAGCAACACAAAGCCTCTGTGATTAGAAATCACAATTCTTTTAATTGTTTTCAGCTATTCCATAATATTTGCCTGCCTTGATGTTAATTTCAGAAGACATATTTTGTTAGCAAATTGAAAGTGCAAAGGTGTACTTTGAGTCCAAATACTACACAAGATTTTTGCAATGAACTCGCCTGTATGACGTGGAAGGCACGTGATCAGGTGGAAGTGGTATTTAACTGCTGCTGGAGAGTCTGAAGAATAATTCTTTCACTTACTTCTGTATGTGATAAACACACACACAGAAGTAAGAGAAAGGTGACAGGTGGTCATAATGTTTTGGCTCTTGAGTGCATATCTTCAAAGATGTAAATATACTTTGTAATGAAAATTGCCTAGTGTAATAAAATTTCCTGACTTTTCCGTTCTTTTAAATCTATTGGTGAAAATTGTAGTTCATAAAAAAAAAAAAAAAAAACTGTAAAGGCAGATTTTTAGCCTACTACCCATCCCTGATGTTAGCGTATAATCCACAAATTATAGCCAAGAAATTACTATACTTGATTAAATTACAACCATGACATCGAATATACTAAATAAACATCTTTTTACAAAGGGATCATTGCACTCTGTATTTATATAATTCTTTTAGAGTGAAAAAACCACAAACTTTAATATTGCAACATCACTATTGTAAATAACATATACAGTAATTAAAAACACCGCGACTATCTAAAAGAATTTTCAAAATAAACTCAATGTAACACAATAAGACACCAGACTGAATATATCAGTTATTAATACTTAAAAATTTATCAATATAACAAATTGACTAAATGATAAAATCTAAAATTAAGAGATTTAAAAACACAAAGCCACTTTAGAAAGGCCGTAGAAGATTAGAAAAGCCATCTGAAGTTCTTAATTTGTCTCGATGTATATACAAGGACCTGCAATCAACGAGAATTAAATTCTGTAAAAGTAAATGAATTTTAGTCTTTACAGAATTTGCATACCTCGTTCGCTTAAACGAAAACAAATGTATTAAAACGAAGACCTTCCACATTATTGTAAAGGTAAAAAAATTCCTTGAATTAATTAATCTTGCGTTATGTAAAAAGTATGAAAAAAAGGATAGAAATTCGTTAGAAAATTATTTCATACGAAATTGTTCAATTTTATAATATTAGACATAGATGTTATGTATAAAAAATATTATGTTTGTAAAATAAGTTTATATAATCCATTTGAAATTTGTTATTCAAGAATTTTAAACACAGTCGTTATATTAAATTTTGCAAATGTATACAAGCAGAAAATATTTGAAAAATTCATTAAATAACCAATAACAAAAATGAGACGTAAAAATAAACAAGAAATTTTTTTCAAAATAGTGTGCTAATAAAAAGTTATTTTTTGTATTAAAATAAAAAAATGCGAATCTAGTACATAGTTTTTCATAACTATAGTAAATAGTTCTTATTGGATGCATAGTTGGCTTTTATACCGTAAACGCTAAATATATATGAAATAATGTTTTATTAAATGCACGACACTATTTCATTGGATTAAAATAGAAATTAAAACAAATTTGCTGAGGATTTGGGTTCGAATCCCTATATTTGTGCAATATTTGCCTTTTTCTGTAATACTGGTTTAAAATCTAGACTACAATTTAATAAAATGTTTTTGGTGTTTTACAACGTCAAATAACATTCCTTCTAATAATTTTTATTTAATGCACATTTGCATAGTAACTATTTAAATATATGAAAATGTTTAATATAGGAAAGTAAAATTTTCCGATTTTACTTTTTGCTGATTAAAATTCGTAAAAATACATTGTTAAATTACAAATTATGTATTTACTTTTGATAAAAAATAAAATTTTTTGTCTAAACACGAACTACAGTTCTCTACGAACTAGTTTTTACAAAATTAAAAGAATTATACAAATGATTGAATTTAGAGACACCCCTAAATATTTCATGAGTCATTTTACTATATTTCGTGAGTCATTTTACTATATTTCGTAAGTCATTTTACTATATTTCGTAAGTCATTTTACTATATTTCGTAAGTCATTTTACTATATTTCGTAAGTCATTTTACTATATTTCGTAAGTCATTTTACTATATTTCGTAAGTCATTTTACTATATTTCGTAAGTCATTTTACTATATTTCGTAAGTCATTTTACTATATTTCGTAAGTCATTTTACTAAATAATCACCTATTTTCAAAGAAATTATCTTAAAGAAATCCATAACTATTTTATTTTTTCACTTTTTCTATATATAAAAAAATTTCTTCAATAATCTAGCCATTTAATTTTTAAAAACATTATTTTCCCCCATTACTGTAATAGTACGATACAAAAATATTCTAAATATTTTAATTTTAAATACATACTTAAGGTAAAAACTTGTTTACTTTAATAACCAAATTTTATTTAGGTTAGTACCAGACATTTTTATTGCTTAAAAATTTCAAATATAAAATTTAAAAGGAACCCATTTTTTTCTTTTACAGTTCATTATATTTATTTAAACATAGAAAATTCAAAAAATGTAAAAAATGTCAAAAAATATAACTTTTTTTTTTATTTATAAAAAGTCTCAGTTATATAAAAATTCACTTTTCCGTTTATATATACATAAAATTTCTTTAATATAGCCACTCAATTTTTTAAAAACACTATTTTCATATTTCTGTAGTTGCTGCGATATAAAATTATTCTAAATATTTTAATTATAAATACCAACTTTATTAAGTTTAAAAAAATATAGTTTTCACCTAATCAAATTTTACTTACGTTAATATCTAAACACTTTTATCGCTTAAAAATTTCAAATATTATACAAATTTAAAACGAACCCATTTTTTTTTCCATTTATATTTCATTTTATTTATTTAAACATTAAGAATTAAAAAAAACGTAACTTTAAATCATACGAGATTTCTAAGCGAGATATATTTTACATGCAAAATAGCGCGACAATTAATATGTATTATTTTTATTTATGAAAAAATTAAAAAATCTCTGAATCATATATAAAATACCTTTTTCAATTTATATACAAAAAAAAAAAGAGTCTTTAATAATCTAGTTACTTTATTTTTAAAAACAATATTTTCCTACTCGTGCAATTGTTACGATACACAAATATTCTAAATATTTTAATTATAAATAGAAACTTAAGGTAAAAAAAAAAAAAATTAAATTTCATAATCAAATTTTACTTAGATTCCTATCTAAACATTTTCATTCTAAAAAATTTCAAATATTTTTAAAATTTAAAAAGGAGCCCATTTTTTTTATCATTTACAGTTTATTTATATTTATTTAAACATTAAGAATTCAAAAAGCGTATTTTTAAATCATACGAAATTTCTAAGCAAGATATATCTTACATGTAAAATAGCACGGCAATTTATTTATATATATTATTTTATTTATAAAAAAATATAAAATCTCTCAATTATATATAAAATTTATTTTTCAATTTATATACATAAAATTCTCTTTAATATAGCCATTTAATTTTAAAAAACAATATTTTCACATTTCTGTAATAATTATAATTAAATATTATTATAATTAAAATATTTAGAATGTTTTTGTAAACACAAACTTAAAAGGTAAAAAATTTATTTTGTAACTTAATAATCAAATTTCACTTGGGTTAGTATCTAAATATTTTCATGTCTTAAAAATTTCAAAAGTCATACAATTTAAAAAAGAAACCCATTTTTTTCTTATATTTATGTATTTATATTTATATATTTTCTTTATATATATTTAAACATTAAGAAAACAAAAAGAGAAACTTTAAATCATACGAAATTTCTAAGCGAGATATATTTTACACGCAAAAACAGCGCTTTACAAAACCTAAGACAGCATTGCTTAGACAGATAACGAAATACAATAATAAATAAAACTTGATAAACATTTAGTTTTAAAAGAAACTGTTGAAATAACATTTTTTCAGCTGTATCATCAGGTAAACAAACATCCACCCTTTCTAAAACGCAAACGATAAAAAATAAAAGCAATTTAATATGATAGCAAACGATTTCGATAAGCAAGGAGGGAGAAACTCCTTCTAAACGTGACTCACCTGTTTTGGGATGCGAGTTCTCCATGAGCATCTTTTCTTCACTGTCAACCGTTGGATGTCATGCGCTCACAAGCTACTGCCCGAGACCCAATAGCCTAGACACCGTTTCTTTTCTCTTTTCTTCTTGGCGGCCCTTGGCGACGGTCGCCAGATTTGGCGCCTGAATTCTTCCGAGTTGGGTTGTTTGTTTGCTTAAGGTGGACCACGTTCTCTCTGATTGTTAAACGATGTGTTACGAATTTCAGACGTGATTCTTATTTTCCATAATGATGACTTGTTTTAGATTAGCTCTTTAATAGATCAATTTTTTTTTTTTTACAAAAATCGAACTAATGCATGCAAAACTCCAACCAAATGCTCAATTTCTTGCATTATTTTTTTCTCTCAAGAAAATTCATCTGGGACTATCTCAAATTACATTAGTATTTTTACAGGTGAAACTCTCGCACTTTTTTTTTTTTTTTTTTTTTTTTTTCAATTTAGTCTCTCTGCCCTTCGAGCTCTCCAAAATTGTAATTTTAAATCCGCAAGAGTCATCAAACTGCTTGAAAATCATATCAAACAAAACTTAGACTCTATTTTATCCTTACAATTCGTCTGGACTCCAGGTCACGTTGGCATACATGAAAATGAGCAAGTAGATTCCTTGGCAGAAATCGCTTCAGATATAATGATTTTAAATTGGATTTCATCGGAAGACATCATTTACCATCAAAAAAAGAATACCATTTAAAACTTCAGATGAACAATGGAACAAAGGAAAATACGTACGGGATTTGTTGCATCTAAATAGCATCAAACCAAACTCATCGTCTCTTACATATCAATAAAAAGAAGAAGTACTGATTTCAAGATTTCCCACCAAAACCTATTCTTAAGTCAGACTCAATAGATTCGGATTAACATCTTTTCCAAGATGCAAAAGACCTGAAACCGAGGAACATATTTTATTCCATTGCATAAATATGAAGTATAAAAAAAAAAAAGCTGAAATAGACTTTTGGCTATAAAATCTCATCATATTCTTAACTATTTGATATGAGCAACGAACCTTATTATAAAACTATACCACTAATTAATTTTCTAGGAAAAATTACGTTGTTGTGTGTGTGTGTGTGTGTGTACTAACCTTTTTTTAATTATTTAGTGACAGAAGTTATGAACGGCACCATTAATAAATACTTTTGGAATCAGTTAAAGTCCACTGATTTTTTTGAAGTTCTGTTTTTATGTGTATTATCTTTTCTTATTTCCTTTTTTTTTTCCTAATTTCTTTTCAAGAGTTGTTGTTGTTGTTGTTGTTGTTTCTTATCCCACTTGGCTGGCCAAGCCCACGAGCCCATGCGTACTCCTGATTGAAGGAGAAGGAAGCAGCTTCTGTTGTGATGGAGCATCACGTAGGTAGAAGTCTGACTTTGGCTCCGTGACGCTCTTACAGTCATGGGAGACCGGAACCTACGGCTTAAAGTGGATTCGAACCACTACAAACATCCATGGCACCGAAGGGATTCGAACCCGAAACCTGTTGCACCGAGCGCCAGAGCGCTAGACACTCGGCCATTCAGGTCCTAAATTTGTGAATGCCAACGGCACGCGGCGTTCCCAGGTGGTCATCCGCCCAAGTACTGACCGCGCCCAATGATGCTTGACTTCGGTGATCTAACGAGAATCGGTATATTCAGCATGGTATGGCCGTTGGCTCTTTTCAAGAGTAATCAAGAGTCAAGAGTTTCAGGAACGGAAAAGCTAAATGAACGTGAATGAAACCGCGGGGTATCCACTTGTAAAAAAATACTAATGAGATTTGTGTAATTGTGATTTTTCATCAACAATAGTTTGTAGTAAGCAAGTATATCAATCTATCTTTATCAAGTATCTTTTCAAGAGTAATTGGGTAAATTAAGATAAAGTAGTGAACATAAATCTCCAAGTCAAGTCAAGTTTACTAAAATCGAAAATTTCATTGTTAGCATTGTGATCAATAATATTTTATTCTGATTTATTTATTTTTAATACAGAAATTCAAATATAAATTTAGCCGTTTTCGGATCACACATTGCAATTAGAATTGTAATATTTTGATACATTATTTTCGAGATCTTTTACGAATTGCAAATCTAAAACACTATTTTTAAATAATAATAAAATTTATGTTAAATATTTTAATGCTCAATATAAAATTAAATGAAATCAATTGAAATTTCTGAATATTATTGCTGGCGTTATCATTCATTATTATGTCTTTACTCCTTTTTAAAAATTAATAAAGGCACGTTAAAAACTAATAAATAACGTTTTGTTGTTTCTTATCTTACTTGGTAATCATCTAGACCAGGGGTCTCCAAACTACGGCCCGCTGGCCAAATCTGGCCCGCCAGTGTCATCCATCCGGCCCGCCACAGCGAATAGCTTATTGTTGCTGTAATAAAATAAAATAATAAAAGTTGTGGATAAAAAAATACAGAATGATAATAACTCGGTTTTATTGACTTGCTAGGTAAAGCTTAATGACAAACATAATACGCAGAAAATTTAACATAAGCATAACAATTAACAAGTAATTGAAATGAATCCCACTCACATTATAAACTAGTGAACATCCCGCGGTTACCCTCGCTAGTTATGTTGGGGTAAAGAGTATAGCACATGCATGTATATCGATGTTTGGAATGTATATATCCTGAATCAAACATATGATTTTTATCCTGAAAATCCCTCAGGACCGGAAAAGTTAAATGAACACGAATGAAATCGCGGGGTATCCACTTGTAAAAAAATACTAATGAGATTTGTGTAATTGCGATTTTTCATTGACAATAGTTTGTAGTTAGCAAGCGTATGCTCGCTCAGAGCGCGTACTCGGCGAACTGGTCTAGAAATTATAGATAACGGCAGAAAAATGAAAACGGTTTTGCCCCTTGGTACTTACTGGAGTAAACAGTATGGCCCTAAGGCTGGAAAGTTTGGAGACCCCTGATTTAGACCAAGCCCAATAACATGTATGGACTCATGGTTGAAGGGAAAAAGCAGCTTCTGTTGTGATGGAGCACCCATAGGTAGAAGGCTCCGTGTCGATGAAGAAGGAGGGCAGTGCCTACCAGTTGGAATTTTAGGGGAATTACTCCGCATATGTGTATTGTATGGGAGAATACCCGGAAAACTCCCACCAGGCAGTCCGATTCACGAGGCAAGATTCTGAACACCCCAAACGACATCGAGACTCCGCGTTTTTTGAAACAGTGTGTACAACAAAGCCGCCAGTGGAATGAAACTTCCGCCCTAATGCTCACTTGCGGGGCACGTTGCCACTGAGCCACGAGTCGGGTTCTTGTATCTATTTACTTTTAACAACACTACTATTGTATCGATTTTCTCATGAGTTCAAATTCTTCATAAAATAAAACTACTACTACACTACGCCACATCACTGTGCCTAGAGCTGATTTGCCCCTGTGCAGTCTGGGAATGATGTGGGTGAGACGCTCTTGAGTCTCAGGACCTACGGTTTAAAGTGGATTCCGAACCCCTACAAACATCCATGGCACCGCCGGGACTCGAACCCGAAATCTGTGGCACCGAGCGCCAAACATTCGGCTATTGAGACCCAATAAATAACGTAAAAACTGTACCGTAAGCGTTCATAAGATCAGCTTCTTACCCATATTTATGGTACTATACTAATCCAGTGTTTGAAAAACGGCTGCAAACGTAGGTTCGAACGCGCTGATGGCGTCAGTTACAGTCAATGTTTTCAAATAACGAGGAGAGTCGGTGGTGATTGTGACATCGTATGTAAAGCGTATCGCTTTGATAGTCAGACTGCCTAATGTAAATTGCATACTCAGATTCGAACTCACGAATTCTGTAATGAATAATTACAATTTGCAAATATTATAAATTATAAATATCTATGGCAACGTGCGCAGATAGCATGCATGAGGGCTGAAGTCAGAATCCTTCTGGCGGCGTTGTTGCTGTCATTGCTTTCAAAAACAAGGAGACTCGATGGCGATTGGGACAATATACGCAAAATCGTCTTGCCTCGACAATAAGGCTGCCTGGTGGGAGTTTCAGGTTTCTCTCAGGCGTGCGCAAATGTTATGCGTCTAAAAGTCTTCTCGGAAGGCACTTGTGGTTTCCACGAGTTCCGCCGATGTTCCATTCTCACCCCCCCCCTCCCTAACTGGTAAAGGAGGGATAATGGAACATCGGCAATAAGTCTAGGTAAGGGAGTGAGGTGAGGTAGGGAGGAAGGTTGCCAGATGTGTGACAGTTTTCTGGTTTTTTTTTCCTATACCTTATGCAAATGTGGGGCTGTTACGCATAAGAAGGAAATGTTCTTTCATGATATATAGGAATGGAATGCGAAGCAAAACTAAAACGAGACAAATTTTGTAAAGAAAGTTCACGTCTTCAATATCACGATTCAACACACTTCCATATCAGATAACGAAATGTTGAATATTCTGGATAATTGCAATTAGCATTCTATGCAAGTTAATTGCAATTATTAGGAGAAACATCCTTCGAAAGAGTTTTCATTATTTTCGCTCATTCAAATATTTCTAATTTTTCAAAGAATGAAGTCTACTGCTTCGAATATTTTTTCTTGTTTTTCATTTTCAGCACTCGGCTGCTTCTGGTTTTTTTTAGGTTTTGTCTCAACACCACAGTATCATTTTTTCGCCATTTTTTTTTTTTATTTTTAGCACCTTATTTATTATTATTTTTTTAATTCTTTCCGTTATTTGCTCTCTTTCTGAAAACAGGACCCGAAGCTGTGTTTGGAAACAACGCCAATCAGCTGCCTAAAAACGATTTGTGGGGTCACATTAATAATGCCAATGTGCTCGGTCTTTAAAGAACAAGATGGTAATGCATGGAGTCCAAGTTCAGGAAATGCAATAAATAATGCAATACCATAGCTCATAATTCTAGTGCAACTATCTTCAAACTGTTTTGATCACTCACTCCTAAGAAAAAATACCCCATAACACAATATAATATAATGACTAGCACTTTAGCGCTCAGTGCCAGAGATTTCGGGTTCGAGTCTCGGAGGTGTCATGGATGCTTGTAGTGGTTTTATAACCACTTCAAACCGTCAGGCCTGGTCTAATATGAGCTCCGTAAAAAGAAAACATCGTCTGTTTCGTAATCTGCTTGGAGTCAGATGGCCTTGGCTCACCAAGGGGCTGTTGCGCTAATGAAGAACAACTTAATAGGATACAATAAAATACAATATAATATAATATTATACAATAGAAAATGATATAGCTTAATATAATGCAATATAACATAATACAATGCAATATAATATAATATATTGTAATGCAATATATATGTATATATATACATACATCAGTGTGTTTGTAGTCAAAAAGTCAGGCATATCTTCCTTTCAAAGCCATCACTTTGCTTTCCATTTATTCTTCGTGAGCATTCGCTTTAAAGCTGGTGCATTTAAGATGTTGAGCTCCCCGAGCGTTACTGAAACCAGACACCGCGATCCATCAGAGAACCTCGTTTTCCCGCGATCATACACTCGCATGGGTATCGTGAACGTCCCAACCCCCCAAGCATCCCTTTGCGTCCCCATGCTACGTTATAATATACAATTTTAAGTAAAAAAAAGAACACAGAAAATATAGAAATTATAGATCTCATACGAATTAGATTTGTTGGATAGTTAAATACATTTATGTTTAATTGTATGTGCTCATTCTAATAAAATTAATACGAATTATTGTATTTTTCCACCATTCTAACTAGTGTTATTGTTGTTGTGTCAGTGTCCTGTAGTGCGCGATGTACATCCCATGAGTAGTTGACTCATGGATGGAGGGAAAAGGGCAGCGTCTGTTGTGCTAAAAGCACACGTAGTCTGACTTGGCTCCTTGGTTCTGAAGAAAGATTGCAGGGCATTCAGAAGGAGTTTTAGGGTGAAATACCCTTTTTAGCCCCTAATATATTTTATTTATTACGCCAGGCAGATGGCCTTGGCCCACCACAGTTGCGGTGCCATTGAAGAAGAAGAAGAAATACCAACAATAGCGAAATATTGTCCATCTTACAATTAATCTTTCTATCTACGGACAAAGTTGAGGCATTTACTTTGTTATTTCAGGTTGATGGTGATGTCAACCGCCATCCATATTCTATTGTGATCTCAGCGTTGTTATGTAATAAAGACGAATACGATATATTGTGAAAAAAATATATTATGCGGTAAAATGTCGATAGATTTTGTGACCTGAATATTACATGCACCCATAGAGGTTAACTGAATAATAATTGATTTTTATTGCCATTTAGCTCATGGCAACCCACCCAAATTTAGATTTTTACAGTTTTATCAGAAAAAGTATTTATTGACTAAACTTGTAAGATTATAGGCTATCTTATTAGAAACATTTTAGTTTGGTTTTTCGTACTACAGTCATTTTTTGCACACTTTAGACTAAAAAGGGACCTACGATTTAACGTGGATTCGAACCTCTAGCAAACATCCCTACCACCACCAGGATTTGAACCCAAAGCCTGTGATACCGAAAAGCTAAAGCTCTAGCCAATCAATCAATAGGAAGCTGAATTTTTGTAATTTAAAATGCACCCCTAGACTAAGGGTTGATAAGATAGCTATTGCTTAATGACGCCTTTTACGTTAACCGCGAGAAAAAAACTGTGTGTATAGTGTGAAATTATGTTGTTGAGGTTTTAAGAATTACGTCATTTGTTAGCATCCGATATTTATAAAATTGAAAATGGCTCAGAAATTTCGACAGGTTTCAGAATATGTTTCCTGTTATCGTAAATCTGTCTTTAGCATGTTTTTCAATTACGTCGGGAAAAAAAATAATTTAATTTAAATTAATAATTTTATTTAAATTCTTCTTCTCAAAAAAAAAAAAAAAAGAAAAAAAAAAAGGCGAATTCCATTACAAACATTTTCATCAAATCACCCATCCACAAGATGTAAAGTGTAATAAAAAAATACAGCGCTTCCCTTCTATTCTTCTTCCCCGTCCTAAATAAACAGAAAGTTGAGACACGCATTTCCCATCTATTTCGTACTAGAATTGGCTCTGTATCGCCACTTGGCGACTTTCCTCTGAGAGCATTTTTTAGAAAGCTTAAACAGGTTAAGAAGCGATTCTAAAATTCAGAATTATTATTATTAATTTTAAGAATTCCGATAATTATTATTATTATTCTCAAAAATAATACATTCACGCTCTCACTAAAAATAAATAGTTACAAAGAAATGTTATTTTATTTAAAACTCTGATCATTTTATATGAATTACAATGAAACATTACAAAAAGTTCCCATAAATGAATAATTTTATTTTGTAATCATTTTGTTTAGAGAGTTTATGAATAGAATACAAATAGCAAATATTTAGAAAAATTTAATCTACCCTTATTTCAGCTAAAAATGTTAAACATTTCTTTTAAAAATCGTTGCAAGAAAGCAGACCTCTTTCTCCTTTCACGTCATCAGCATGTGCGACAGTGAACACTTCCGAAAAATGTCAGAAAATTCCGGAGAAATCATACATTTATCTAACTAAATGTTAAGATAAAGATAAATAAATAAATACAAGAAACGATAAATAAATAAATACAAGAAACGATAAATAAATACAAAAAATATAGATAAATAAATACAATAAATATTATTTTGTTTATGTCTGTAGTCGTTTTGTATGAACTATAGTAAAACATTCGAAAAATTAATATGCTGTTGTTGTTATTAATCCGCCTGGTGCAGGAAAGATACACCAGGTCCAAGAGACCCCGTCGCAGGCGACTAGGCCATGGCTAAGGGCAATATGCAGCTTCACTTTTAACGAGGAACCACGAGGGCTGAAGACTGGCTCAAGACAACCTCTACGATTCTATGAGACCGGGACTTATGGTTTAAAGTGGATTTCGAACAACTCACACATCCATGGCATCACCGGGCCTCGAACCAGAAATCTGGGGCACTGAGTGCCAGAGCTCTGGGAGACTCGGCCATTCAGGCCCACACTTTTCCTTCTTTTTCGTACTAGAGTTGGCGCTGTATCGCCATTGGCTTCTTTTCTCTGGGGAACATTTATTTAGAGAGCATAAATAGGTTGAAGCGATTCTGCAAATTCCGAGAATTATTATTAATTTAAAGAATTCCGAGAATTATTATTAATTTAAAGAATTCTGAGAATTATTATTAATTTAAAAATTCGAGAATTATTATCATTATTACTATTCTTAAGTCATACATTTATTTAACTATGTACTCACTAAAGATAAATAGGTAGAAGAATTGTTATTTCGCTTATAACTCTGACCATTTTGAATGAAATAGAATAAAGCATTGCAAAGAGTTCCTTTAAATGACTATTTTATTTTTGTAATCATTTTGGAAGGAAAAATATTTCACAAGAAAACTTAGAATTGAATATAAATGCAAAATATTTTAAAAAATTAGATTTGCCTGTTTTTAGATAAAAAAAAATGAAAACACTTCTTTTAAAAATCGTTGCAGGATAGACCTCTTTCTCCCTTCGTATTATGAGCATGCATCAGTGCTGATACTGGCACTCTAATGGCCAAGTGTCCAACTTTTGGCCACAGGATTTCAGGTTCGAATCCTGGCGGTACCATGGATGTTTGTGAGTGATTCGGAACCCACGTTAAACTGTAGGTCCCGGTCTAATGAGCCCAAAAAGTGTGCAAAAAAAAATGTCCGTAGAGGGGGAAAGAAAGCTGATACTGAACAATTTCATGACCTGCAATATCTACAATTCTTCTGCTCACGTATTTTAATTACATATTTATTTTTTACTTATTTACAGAAGATAAATAGATACAAGAAATGTCATTTTGTTTACAACTCTGATCAGTTTGTATAAAATATAACACGTTACAAAAAATTCATATAAATGAATATTTACACTTACTTAACGTTACATAGGAGATGCGTTGATGAAAATTCTTTTATTTTTTGCAAATTTAACTTAATAGCGTAATTTTTCAGTTTTTATCTAATATCACGATATAAATTCAAGAATGTAATTTAACATTATAAATGATTATGTGGAGGTTTTGGGGGTATATTTACCCCATAAGTACTCAAAACGGTGCGTCCGTTTCCGTTTCGAAATAAATAACAAATTGGTAGGATTATTGTAACTGATTATGAACTGACAAAGTAGATAAATTAATTAGGAAAGTGAACTCATAATTTAGTGAAGATTTTCTTTTGTTTTTCTCCTATTGCTTGTTTGAAAATGAGTAAGAAAAGAAGAACATATCAAATTTATTCCACCTGGCCCAATTTTTTAAAATATTAAAATTTTCTTTAAAATTATGCTTTAAAACAAATATTAGGTTAATCAAGATCTGTTACTTTTTTCATAAAACAATGATAACAATAACTAATAAACAATGTAATAAACTAATAAACAATAAGCAATATAATACAATATAAACAATATAATTAATAAACAATGATAACAGGCTTCTTCGAAAATTCACTCGTGGTACAAAAACTCTTTTCAATTACTACATTATAAACATAACGCAATTAAGCTGTAGTATAGCAACAATATCAAAACTCGTTTAGCTTCTTTTCAGATGGACTTTTAATCAAAGTACGAATGGTTTTCAAAAACGATCGAGTCTTTACAAAGAATTTAATTAAAACGCCATAAAATTCTGTTGTATTGTTGTGTCTAATCTTCAGTGTGTTGCAGTGCGGGACCCCTGACACCACATGAGTAATGTGCTCATGGATGTGAAGGGGATGAGGGCAGCTTCTGTTGTGATGATAGAGAGCCCGTAGATAGAAGTCTGACTTCTGCTCCGTGTCGCTGAAAAAGGAGGCCAGTGCCTCGAGCATGGGAGAAAACCGGAAAACTCCCAACAGGTAATCCGACTCACGAGCAAGGCGTTCGTTATGGACAATGGCGATGGCGTTCTCGGTGACGAACGCCATCGAGTCTCCCTTGTTTTGTTAAGCAATGACGCCAGAGGATGGAATCTCGGCTTATGTTGCCACTGATCCACGAGTCAGGCTCCATAAAATTCTAGTATGCACGAGGAACGCTTGCAGAAACAAGGCAAAAGATGTGCAAGATGAATTGCTAATTCAGCATGCACGAAAGCAGAAACTCAACTACCACGAATATTTATTATAATAGCTATTGACAGCGCTTCATAGGGATCGTTGTATGATCTGAAACCTACAAGATGTTTCCCATTATTGCTCGTGCTCTTCTAGCCGTTTCTCATAACTTCGAGAAGGATCCATAACCAGTGCCGCCAAATACATATCTTTCGCCGAAACAGCCACCCTCAATGGCGACAGAGTCGTTTGCCTTATAGATATATTTTTTACAAAATAATATTTTACGATGCAAAACTAATAAAATTAATTTAAAAGTCAAATAATTATAAAACTATTAACAAACTGAAAGAAATAATAATTTACGAAATTATAAAGAATTTCATCAAGCTATAAAGCATATTTGGGCCCTGATGTCTAAATAGGATTATAGGTCTGACAACCCTACTCCGTAATAAGAGAGCATCTACTGCCTAGGAAGTGACGGTAGCAGAAGGCCTTGACCTACCATGGAGCTGTTGTACTAATGATGATGATGATGTTGATAAAGAATATTTAGTTATAGTTTAGAAAGTTGTTGGTTTTAAAAGTCACTTATCATTGGATAAGGCCTATTTAACAATTTTCCAAAGAATACTGTAACGCTTTTTTTTTTCCAGAACTAATCAAATGGTAATTATTTTGTCTGTTTCTTTTATTGAAAATATTTAATTAAAAATTCTGCGTTGCTTTATTTTATTATTATTAAAATAAATCGTTTTTTATAGATTGATTAGACTATCAATCACGAGTTATTTTATTATTTTGTTCTAAATACCCGAAAGATGGCAGCACTAATGAATTTTTAAAAATTTACGATCTATTTTTATATTTTTATTTCAGTTCTATTATCACGAAATAAAATAAATTATTATATAAAATAGAATATGATTATCATGTTTAATTTTGTTTTGATTTTTAATACTATTTTCATAACGCATAAAAAAATATTTATATAAAAATATATTTATGTAAGAAAATTTACTGTTCACTATTTTGCTTATGAAAATTAATAAATAAATATTGATATTAAATATTTATGCCAAATTCTCAAATCAAATTTTACTATTTCATTTATTCTCTGTACTTGTTTTTAAAATTCTCAGCAGTCTTTCAGAGAAGAAGAGTATATATGTATTATATATATACAATGTCACAATGAGTTCAAATTTGAAGTGAAGATACTTGAAGAAGGGGAAACGGTATGGCATCAAAAAAAAGTTCCACCTATTTGGTAAGACCTTGCCGTGATGGATGGGCTTTCCACTCACAGTGTCACAACTGTCCGAAAGACTTGGAAGCTTCATTTTTCCGTCAAAAAAAAAAAAACGAAACAATCCAGCACATTGAACACTGCAGTTGGTTTCATGTGCAACTCATGCCATATACATTCATTCATTTCAATTCAAAATAGCAGCAGTCGAATTCACTTTCTTTTATGCCAAACTTTCAGTTACCCTCTATTAATATACTTTGGAACTTTTTGGATCCAGTACCCTTTCCCCTCTTCTTCAAGTATCTTCACTTCAAATTGGAACTCATTGTGAGTGTTTTTTTTTATAGCATTTGAAAACGAGACTTTTAATTATAATCACCCTGCATAGTGAATATATAAAACAAAATAGAAAACCTTTAGTTGAGTGGTTCTAATTGAATTTTAAGATAGATATAGATAGATAGATAGATATCAACTAAACATTTCATTGTTTTAAAAGTTAAGTAAAATTATTTTTTAACTACTTTTTCCCTTTCGATCAGAAAGGTTATTAAAATACTATTATTATATTAAACCCAAGAAATACCTTTCTTTGGGCAATTATTCTTGCCAAATTACATCTCTCAGAAATTAGATGTAAGGAACGTTACATCGAATTATGTTATGTTATAAACAGAGACACTTGTTGAAAGATAGATTTCCTTTTGTTAAACAATACATATTTTTAAAACTTTGAAATTGATAACGGTTTTAGTTTAGAATGAAGAAAAATACTGAACACAATTATAAATAAATTAGACATACTTTATTACAAACTAATCAGATGAAAAACAATTATTTTTGACGACATTCAAACTGAATAGTGGCAATATTGTTGTTACCGTGTCATGTATTTTACCACAAACAGATTCATTCAATATCTTATCCCCCAGTGGTAATGTTTGCAGCTAACATAAGGGATGTACATAGCCAACCGAGAAAGTTCAAGGGTGATAGATCTTTCCTTCAAGCATGAATAGCAATACGT